>CAKAKR010052965.1:0-31297 GCA_916700685.1 Adelosebastes latens | reverse complement strand
ACATGATTTAGATCTGATCTTAGTGTTGGCTTTTCCTGCCTCAGCGCAGGCTGATGCAGCGGGGCTCTGCAGCGTGTCTCCCTGCTCTCTCCGCCCGCAGCCGGAGAGAGCAGGGAGACACCGGCACCCGGTCGGTAACGAGATGATAACGTTACTCGCTGAGGAGCTCCGTCACTTCACAAGACACGGGAAACCTCTGTTGGTCTGGATTTATTTCTGCACAAACGTCCACTGTACATTCACTAGATATTCTCAGAGCTAAACTAACTCTTCTGCAGTGTGGAGTGAGCGCGCGTTCACGTCTAGAGGTGGAGCGTGCTGAACGAGGACGCGCGCGCTGTCTGAGTGAAGGCAGGCAGGCAGAGGAGGAGAGGCAGCGGCCACACGCGAACGCGCATATGCGAGCGCGCATGTGTGGCGACCCGCTACATTTATACGCTTAAAAAGTTACAAACAGTCCCTTTAAGTAACATTTACAATGCAGGACTTTTACTTGTAACAGAGTATTTCTACAGTGTGGTATTGCTACTTTTACTTAAGTAAAAGATCTGAGTACTTCTTACACCACTGTGAAAAACGGTGGCTATTTGATTTTAGAATAAAACGTTTCAGCTACTATTGTAATATAGTCAAAATATTATATCATTAATAGTCTTTTTTACATTTTATAATTTAAATAATTAATTTTTAATTTGAAAACATTTTCATTAATCCAAGACTGACATGAAGTTCAACGAGTACATGACAGGAAGCTCTAAAAGCAGCCCCCTGCGGTCAGCAGTTGGACAAGACTTAGTAATCGCCATCAACCAGAGTTGATGAGTTTCTCCACGTGAAGAACTGAAGTAGATCAGGAAATGGATTTTATCTTCACTTAAATATACTGACTTAACTACACAATCTTGGCGGAGGATCAATCTCAAGAGTCTAACAAAGCTATTACAAATAGCTCAATTACATTACAAAATGGGCGAGTTATGTTTCATGTTTAAATTACCCTGGCTTTAGTTTTATCAGGGGACAATGGTATTATTAAACTAGACAGGAGAGGGTGGGGGCTAACACAATCTCAGATTATTCCTGGCAGGTTAATTCACCTGCCACTGACAAAATGAATGAGGGCAATTTTGCAAAATAATAAAGGAAAGGAGAGGTCTCGTCGAAGAAGTGTTTCCATCCAACAGACAATTGCTTTAGCTGAACTAATAAACCCAGGCTGCTCTGTGCTGCTCTGGCAGGCATGGGGAACAAAAAAGATCTGTGGATTTCAATGAGACGTTAATATAAGCCCATTACTTATAATTAATGAGCAGAAGCCAAACAGCATGTAGCCCATGGTAAGATCAATGGGCAGGCTGGGAGAGGAGGAGGATGAAGGCTGAAGACATGAAACCTTGCCGGCCAGCATGAAGTATAAGATTAATTAAACATAAACACCCCTATTAAAAGCTTCCAATCCACCTTCAAATGGACTAATGGGCATTTATAAATGCTTATATCTCTTGGCGTGAGATTATTCCAGCATTTCCTTTCTCTTTTTAAAGAACAGCCAGGTTTGCGCCTCAGTTGGACGTCAACAAAGAGAATAGGTCAATGAGTGACTGTTTAATGTGCAACTGTCGGCATGAAACCATCCTTTGCATTAAATACTAATATCAATAAATCATGCCATTGTCTGACCTATTTTCAAAGTAGGAGTGCAAAAGTTTGCACCGAGTACTTCACAAAAGGCTTTTGTGCATAATAATTCAGCAGCCTGCTGCCATGGTGTCAGCTGCGTACCTGCGTCCGCTGAAGCCAGCTGCGCACTGGCACTGCCCCGTGACGTGGTCGCACAGTCCGCCGTTACGACAGGAACAGTCCTTGCTGCAGTTGATGCCATACTTGCCAAGAGGGCACGGCTGAGCACAAACTGAACCCTTTGAAAAACAGCCAGCAAAGAACCACATGAGACACATCGTTCACGACTTCAGGAGAATAAACTCTGTATCAACTTTTGTTGACATGCTGTTTATGTTTTCCTGTCTGTTTCTGGCATTATATCCTCCTATGTATAAAATACAGTTTTACATTAAAGAAATAACCTAAACTGACAACAATACTGAAAACAACACAGTTTATCACACATTATCTTCAGAAAGTTGAAATAAATGCAGAGTTTATCTTCACATGTGAAATCCAAAGTGACCTTTGTTTTGCAGAAATGACATGGACACAGCACTAGAATAGTTTCATTGTACTGGTTAACCAGTTGTTGATGCTGTATTGGCAAGTAATTGATTTAAAAGTAGGGTTGGGCAATATAACGATATAATGTACAGCATGAGACAATAGAAATTTGTCAACCCTCAGAGATTTTATTTCATGGTGTCTGTCGCTTTAAAATCTCTGGTTGCTTTAGGTAATTGTGCAATATAAATCCATTTATAGCATAATAGAAGATTTTATCTTCCACTCCTGATTTAAAGGAATGCTAAAAATGCAAAATAGGTTGTGCTTTCAAAAGCACTAGTGCAGCGCCCGTTCGGAGCGCGTGCACATCCGTAACGGGCCAATTGCTTGGCTGGCTGCTTGTACCCGTCAAGTGTGAAGTTGATTGGATGAATGGAGATATGGAGATATGCAAAGGGCAGTCATACATACATTCATAGACAGACAGAGAATACTTCCTTTATAGTTAGCTGATGATGCTACAGCACCACCTATTGGCCAAATGGCAAGTTGGGCACCAATTGGTGCTCAGACATTGTATCTACACATGTCCACCAAATGTGGTCGCAATAGCACATAGCGTTCAGGGGATATGACAGTTTTTGTAATATAAGCATTTCAGCTAACTTTGAAGGCCAGCTTTAGCAAAACCGTATTGAAAATCAACAATCCAAAAACGTAACTTTTTCCGGATTGGTGCAGAGATGTTCTCTACTAACGTGTGACAATTGCTCAAAATTTGTAGGAGTAGCAGCAAAAACTCGTATTTGGATAAAACTCAAAATGTCAGAAAATCAGTCTAGACGCAAATGGGCTGGCTTATATGGATAGATTCATCTGGACCCACAAAATCCAGGGAAAAAAGGAATTTTGATCTTGATGGTTCAAAACTTATGGTTCAAAAGTAACAGGCCAAAATGTGAAGTTAGTGCCACCATCAGGCCAAATTGCACCACATCGACACTGCATACTCCCTTGAGTCCTGAGCAATACACCCGCCAAGTGTGAAGTAGCTCGCATAAGCGGTGCTCGAGATATGAGAATAACACACAGACAGACAGAAGGACAGACAGACAGACATTCCTCGCTTTATAGTTGGATACAATCCTTTCTTTAAAAAAAAAAAAAAACATTTTTTTTTTTGCTTTATTACCGTTATTCAATAGTTTGACAGTAGAGACAGACATGTGAGGAGTTAAAGCAAGATGTCATGCAACAAAGTTCCCCAGCTGGAATCCAACTGGGAGCGTTGCCTGAAAACACAACACCTCTGGGATGTCCCTAAAGTAACACTTTATATTGTTGACTGTGGGCGGCCATGATCACTTGACTTTACTTTGTGAACTGGGGTTTGAGGAAGCATGCACAACCTCCCCACCGGGCACTCCAATTATTCATCTCTTGCAGGGAGTAGAGAATCCTCATTTATAATTGAGCATATTGATCCTAAGGTCCATGTTCTCAACATGACAGTCTCTACTGTAAAGACTACATTAGAGATATAAACGTTTGGGGTTTTTCTTTCTTCAGAACACCAACGATATTCAACCCTTTTCTTCCTCGTTACCTTCCCACCTTTGCTCGTGTGACCTACCGTCCACCCAATGCGGCAGGAACAATCTCCAGTGATGTGGTGGCACGTTCCTCCGTTCTGACAGGGGCAGCGCTGCTCACACTGAGGCCCGTGACTACCGGAGGGGCAGCGCTCTCCACAGCTGTCACCAACACAAGCCAAGAGTCAAATGTCTCAGACACATAACTTGTGTTTTTCTTTGTATCAACAAAGCACGCTCAGACAGACAACAAAACGGCACATCAACATATTGTCATAGACAGCAAAGAGAAAGTTGCAAAGGAATAATTGCTGGTACTCACAAAGCCCCCGAGTAGCCCGGCGCACAGATGCACTCTCCGGTCTCATGGTTGCAGGTGGCACCATTGAGACACTGGCAGGGTAGTTGGCACGCCTTGCCGTAGTAACCGTGCTCACAGAGCTCCTCACATCGCCATCCCTGGTAGCCATCAGTGCAGACACAGGCACCTGTGATGGGGTTACACTTAGCCCCATTCTGGCACTGGCACCGATTACTGCAATGAGGTCCCCAGTAGTCACTCTCACAGCCTGCAGGCACACAGAGAGAAGAGGAGGCATCAGACAGAGCAGAGAAACACAACAAAAGAGGAATATGCACCAGCATTTATCCTTGAAAACAACTGAAATCCTATATAAAATAAATGGAAGTAATTAATAAAATATATGACATGTAATAGTTCATCATGAATGTCAGCGAATGACTTAACACTGTGAAAACATTCTGACAGTGCTCCACAAGGTTGATATCCTTGACATTCATGCCTATAATTAACTTTCAAGTTTTTAATGTGAATGTGTTTTTTTGCTTAAAGGAATACTTCACCCACAAAAATGTCCATTTGTACATCAATCACTTACCCTGTGTTACCTTGAACTCTTGGAGAAAACTTTGTTTTTCTTGCATCCCTCCCCGGCGAACGAAGAATCAAAAAACGGAGAAAAGTCTTGATGAATTGAAGTAAATGGGGGCCGCGTTAAATAACAGCAAATCTGTATCAAAACCAGTGGTCAACCTCCGGGTCTGAGAAGTGAAGTCAATGCCGAAGTAACTTAACTTGCATTCTTTCTAACAGCCAGCAGGGGGCGACTCCTCTGGTTGCAAAAAGAAGTCAGATTGTATAGAAGTCTATGAGAAAATGAGCCTACTTTTCACTTGATTTATTACCTCAGTAAACATTGTAAACATGAGTTTATGTTCTCAATCACTAGTTTCAAGTCTTCTTCAATACAGCATGATGTTCATTTAGTAAATTACGTTCCCATTTAGAGTCAAATAGACCATAAAGCAGGGTATGCTTTAGGGCGTGGCTACCTTGTGATTGACAGGTCGCTACCACAGCATTGTCCGTCTTACAACTTTAACTCTTTCAGTGTGTTTTCTGTTCATGAAAGTTGATTATAACCTTTTTGGTTGACTGAAAATGTCTCATTCAGTTGTACTTAGCTCCACCCTCGTGTCACTTCTGGTTGCAAAAAAAAAAAAATGGCGACGGCCAAATACCAAGATGGTGACGGCCAAAATGACGAATTCGAGGCTTCAAAATGGCAGTCCACATGCCAATGTCACGGTGACTACGTCCACTTCTTATATACATTTTATGATCAAAACATCCGTATACAAACTCTCACACAACTCCTGCAGTATAATCCAATCCATTACTTCCCAGACACATGAATTTTCACGAAAACCTTACTATTTAAACACTTCGGACTTGCACAGACGAGTAACACGCCTGCGCCCGAGTAAGACTGTTTATGCAGAAATGTTTTAAATAGTAAAATTTTAGTGAAGATGCATATGTCTAGGAAGTAGTGACCGGATAAATGAGACTTGGATTATACTGCAGGAGTTGTGTGAAAGTTTGTAAATGAATGTTTTGATATAGTTTTGCTGTTGTTAAACACGTCCCCAATTTACTTCAATTCATCAAGAATTTTCTCTGTTTTTTGGATTCTTCGTTCACTGTTGAGGCATCTAATAAAAACTGTTTTCTTCAAGAACTCAAGGTAACACAGGGTGAGTAACTGATATACAAATGGTCATTTCATGGGTGAAATATTCCTTTAAAGGATAATTTAAAGGTCTTATGAAATTCTTATTCTCACAAAAAGATTAAAAAAAACAACAACATTGAATTGATCCTATTAATATTGTCTGTGCAGACAAAGCCTGACAGCTTATTCCTCTGTGCCATAGAGCTCAATTGTCGTCAAAGAACTATTAAAAACACATCAATGATGTTACCACCGTAGCACATTTTTCTTCATTACCAAGAACACGGTCCTGTAGTTTATTCTGAATCAATCCCACATACACAATCGTGCTGCTGTAGCTAAATACTTACTAGCGGAGCAGCAAATACACTAAATTCTCCTGTTTGAGTATTTACTACAGTGCCCAGCTGTCTAAGCCATGTGAAATCATTTAGAGTTTTGGTCTTTTCATGGGATTTTTTCACAGTAATAAAAAACGTAGAATATCAGCAGCCATATGTTTTAAATGTATTCACTGTCTTCATTCCTGCTCCGGGTCAAAGGCTGCATGAGTGTATCCAGGCATGCCCGGAGCGAAAAGCAGAGGAACAGGTTGCTATCCATCACTCACTCACACATTCAGAGACATGGACACACAAACAAACACAGGAAGAACATGCAAATAAATCCACAGAGAAAGAACCTGAGCCAGGAATCAAAATGAGACTGTGTGTGTGTGACCACTGAGCTTCTGTTTCACACCTACAAACACTCCTCTGGTACGTTTGACACTTCTGTAAGACAAATATGAAGCCAGCAACACAGCAGAACAAAATTCATATCGCCTGTCAATACAAACCTCCCAAGACATGAATCAAGCTGTAACCAAACCTGTTGGTGCCCCAGAGAAGCTTCTGGCTGAAAAATACACTGGACAAACATTACAGCTGCTTGCAGACAGCCAGCTCAATCAAGTTGATCATTTGTCTTTCTTTAGGTCACTAAATATATGGATGTATTGGACAGGTCTATACACACAATATAAAAAATAATATTAGTAAGGATTATCACACACTTGTTGATTTTTCTTTTTACATTTTAACTTATTTCAACTCAATCTTGTGGTACAGTATAGGGGCTGTATATTCCCTCCTTAATAACAACAAAAAACAACAGAGTTATTTACTTATGAAACATACTGCACCTTTGTTTGATATCTCTAAAAAATAACATGAAAGTAAGCTTTTGAGATGGGAAAGTCCTTCCCAACAGATCATTGAGAAAAACATGTTCAAACACTTTGAACATGAACCGCTCTCCTCATCATTCAGGTAGACCCCTTGATGAATTGACAGCTCACTTAGATGCTTTCCCATGTTCACCATCTAACCTTAGCTAACTTTGCCTGTCATTTGATGCCTGTAATTAGCATATAACAGTTTAAGCCGAGGTTGTTATTAAATTTCTCAATTAAATCTTGATTAATCATTTAGTGTATAAAATGTCAGAAAAGACTGAAAAATTCCAAATCCAAAGATATTCTGTCTACAGCTGCAAAGATTAATCGATTATAGTTGTCAACTATTGAAGTGGCAGTAGGCAGTATATTTTTGGCATCATTGGGTAAAAATTCCATAATAACCTTTCAGCATATTGTAATTCAAGTGTTCGGAGAGAAAACTAGACTTCTGCTCCTCCTCATAGCTCTGTTTTCAGGCTTTAGAAAATCTAGCCCGTGACGGTAGACTTTGACCAATCACAGGTCATTTCATTGAGAGAGCGTTCCTATTGGCTGTGCTCCGGTCATGTGACCTGAACTTAGCATTCCTTCACCAGATTTCATAATGGCGGCGGCGTCACAAACTTTCTCATTTTACAGCTAAACCGTGCACTACAAGATGATTCTGAAAACATTTGAGGCGAGAAATAGGCAATAACGTAACATAATATTGATTCATATTTGATCAGCGCGGACTAGTTTGACCGTTTGGTCGGAGTTCGCGAGTGATTGACAGCCAGCTCTCATAGACAGCAGCTGGATAGCAGACCTCAAATCAGCTCTTACTGCTTGTTTTCCTCCGGTCTGTGAATTCTTGCAGATGCCGTTAGGAGCACCGGAGGACACAGAGGCACATGATTATTTTCAGGTTAGCTGTTTCATGTACTACTGTCACAATATAGCGACTGCTTTATAAAAATAACTTTTTTTAATCATATTTGCTCCAATCTCGCCTACTTCAGCTTTAAATTAATAATTTGTTTAAGAAAAAAAGTCAAAATTCTCTGATCCTCTATGACAGTGAACTCAATATCTTTGTGTTGTGGACAAAACAAGACATTTGAGGACATCATCTTGGGCTTTGGGAAATACTGATCGACACTGATCAACATTTTCTGACATTTTACAGATCAAACAACTCATCGATTAATCGAGAAAATAATCAACAGATTCCCAATCAACAACAAAAATATTCGTTAGTTGCAGCCCTAATTCAGTTTACTATTAAATGAGGCATTTGAAAGGCTGGAAGCAGTGAATGTTTGGCCTTTTTGCTTAAACATGTATTTAAACAATGAATTGGTAATGAGAATAGTTGCATTAATTAATTAATGTACTAATCACTTCCACTCAGACTCAACTATGCAGTAAAATCCAGGCATAACAATATGTTAAAAGAGGCCAAAAAGCTTTGTAGACTTTTAGTGATTACAGCACTATAAGCAGCCTTATTGACATTACACATTGAGTCATCGGTGTTAATATCAAAAATATTAATCAGGCTTAATGTGTTTTAACTGAAATTCCTGGTACTTCCCTCGTGGGTGAATAAACTGTATAAAAATGAAATGTTCAAACAGGTGCAAAGCATAGTTCTGTCACCCAGAAATGGGTGAAGATACATACTGTGAGTGACTCTGGTATAGACTGAGTACTGTATATGTGATGTTGACACACCACAACCATCATAGAGGAAGGCATGAACAACACCCTGAAATTAATCTGCAGAAAGGGAAGCAAATGTGCAAGCTGTTCACACCTCTGAGTGACTAGAGGGAAGAGCAAAAGAGGATGCAAAGATCAAGAACGAGGAACGAGGGATTTTTACATGAAACGGTTTGTTACTTGTGTGTCTTTTAACACCTTTTTCAGGTGCAACTTCAGCAATCAGCCGTCAAAATGGGCAGCGGGAAAGAAACTGCTGTAGCTCTGGTGACAAATGCTCACTTTTCAAACTTTGCTAAATGTACTTTAAACTGACTAACTGTATCGTACTTGGAGTAATAGTGCGGAAAGCTTCAATTTGATGGGATATCACCTGGATGAGAAGATGCTCATCCTCTGTGACGACTGTGCTAGTCCCCAGAGGTGTCATCCCTCAGTAACAACGAAGAGCAGAATTAGTCTTCCCAGCTGTATTGTAATATTGGCACTCAAGAAAATTGGTTATAGGTTATACAGTATAACCTAGCTGCTTTACATGGGTTAATGTAAATAGCTCAGAGGCATTACAAAGCGGTACCTAAGGGAATGATGTAAAACAAGCAATTCCTGCATTCCTCTGGGGATGTCTCTGTTTAGAAAAACTCAATACATACCCATAAAATGCGAGCAAATAGCTAATCTTCAAGGTTAAATGAACAGCCCGCTTTTATGTGAAGAACAATCGGCAGTGAGCCGGGGTAGCAGGCAGTCTTCACTCTCAACACGGTAATTGTTCTTTCGAGGATCTAGTGGTGATTTAAGTGATTGGTATGGCCTTATGTCTCTCCAGCAGCAGCTGTATTTCCTCACATGAAAGCCCGGCTTGAGATCCAGGCCAGCACAGCACAGCAGCCAGGACGGTGAATATTCCTCTATTGATTCACACATCATCGCAGAATGTAAAGACACTACCCCCCCCTCCTTGTACGCTCGCTTTGCCAGAGCTGTGATCCGCCAGAGTGGGAGCTTAATGAACACCACTTCACGGACAGCACTGAAGGTTGTTTTTCTAGGTACACAGCAGGAAGATGATCAGCCCTTCCCTGGTACAGACAGGTCTGCCCTGAAGGGGGTCCTGAAACTCCGGGCTATTGCAGTATTACTTCTGTGGTCGGACAGACTAGGGGCCACATTACAGGGCTCACATTGATTTGATCTAATCTGCTCCTGGCCTCCAGTCTGGCATGAAAGAGTTCCCTGAAGGTTGAGCTTCTGCCACGCAAACGACCCTGGCACATTAAATCTGAGGTGTGTGCGGGCGGCCCGGGTAATGGATGAGCAGTTTAGCTGCAACTTGGTTTAGCACTCTATAAGCACTCATCAGAGCTCCCTCAGCTCAGCAGTGCTCCTTCAGCACAGTACAAAAACAGGCAAATAACTGGAGGCATCATCACCTCTGGTTCCAGCTTCAAAACCTTGACCACATTAATAAAGAGAGCATTTTATATTCCGACATGTACAACTCAAAATATGATGTCAGTAAAAATACCCAGAGCGGCAGAGAAAAACAGAAATAAACCAAAAATCTATCCAGCGCTTAATTTGCAGACTTTTCTGGTGCTTAGAAGCTCAACAAATGTTACCATTTGAAGTTTTAAACCTTCTTTAGCTTGCAGTTAGAGGCCTCAGCACATTGAGAGCAAAGCCCATTATCTCGCTGTCTCTCTCCTACACAGAGGTTCTCAAACTTTACCCAGTAGTCTCTCACTTCCCGGCTCCGACAGCATTTAACTGTGATTAAGGAGTCAGAGTTCATGATGAGCTGCGGGCAAAAACAGAGAGAAACATCAGGAGAAGAGTAGCATGTAGCATGAAGGCCTCGGCTTCTGGAGTACAGCTAAATTGTGTGAGGTGATGAGGACCCCCTGTGGGTTGTGGTGTGTAGGCAGTGAATCCCACACAAAGTCTGAAACGAGAGAAGCTGCAATCTTGCCCATTAACAGGCCTGGCCTGGGTCAGTGAACCTAACCAGAGGACACATACACTCGTCAGCCCCGACTCTCAGAGCTCATAATGCATAACAGTTAGAATGTGGATAACCTCACACACCAGGAAAAGGTCCAATCCCAAGGTGTTGGGTATAATCCCCTTGGCTGGAACAAAACAGATCACGTTGAGGGGTACCGGCGGATAGTAAACTTCTGAAGGTGATGTCCAAAGAACGGGCTGAGAGAGCCATCGCGGTGGCGCTGAGCTTTGAAGTGTGCTCAAGAGTCTGCATGATCAGGGGCTGGCTGCAACAGGATTAAAACCCAAACCGCTTTCTGCAGCCGACTTCATCCAGAAGTCCTCCTGAACTTGGCCTCTTCAGCAAAATCTTTGTCGCTGTTCTCTACGAACGGGAGTCTGTGCCACAGAAAGCTTCTCAGAGCTAAATTCAAAATGAGGGCCTGAGTCAAGCTCTTTAAACACAGAATATCCCTCCCCATTCAAAAGAGTTTTAAACTTCATTTATTCAGTTGGACGCAGGGCAAAAGCAAACTTTAATTGGAATCAGGGCTTGACTGGTTTAAACCAGTAGGCAACCTCCGGGTCTGAAAAGTGAAGCCAATGCTGAAGTGCCTTAAACTGGCATTCTTTTTAATATCCAGCAGGAGGCGACTCCTCTGGTTGCAAAAAGATGTCTATGAGAAAATGACCCTACTTCTCACTTGATTTATTACCTCAGTAAACATTGTAAACATGAGTTTATGGTCTCAATCGCTCGTTTCATGTCTTCTTCAATACAGCATGATGTTCATTTAGTAAATTATGGTCCTATTTAGAGTCAAATAGACCATAAAGCAGGGTATGATTTAGGGTGTGGCTACCTTGTGATTGACAGGTCGCTACCAAAGAACGTATATTGCCAAGAAGCGAAAGTCAATTGTTTGTTCCATTGAAACATCAGCGCCAAGCAGCAAAGCGCTTTCACCATTTAGGACTGAAAGCGACTACCGGACGCCAGTAAAATGTCCGCCTAAAACGTGCCGTACAAAAGTAAAACTAAATTTACAAAATGCCCTGTATTGAAATATAAAACGTTATAAATTTATATTTTGGACTGAAAGCGACTACTGGATGCCAGTAAAACACCCGCTTAAAAAGTGCCGTACAAAAGTAAAACAAAATTATTTCTATTCTATTGTCATATTCTACCGAAATGGCCTGTGTTGAACAATAAAATAATATAAATATAATAAGTGTTTTCAGTCCAAAATGGTGGCAGCGGCTGTTGTCAAGAAAACACCGGAGTTTCGTCTCTTTGCTTATATACTCTGTCGCTACCACGGCATTGTCCGGTCTGAGAGTGGCCCATGTTTTTGTCTAACAACTTTAACCCTTTCACTGTATGTTTTCAGTTCATGAAAGTTAATTATCAACTTTTTGGTCACCTAAAAATGTTTTATTCAGCGTTTGGTTGTACTTAGCTCCACCCTCTCATGTCACTTCTGATTGCAAAGAACCAAGATGGCGACGAGCTGGCGACAGCCAAAATGCCTAAGTTGAGGCTTTAAAACCGCAGTCCACCAACCAATGGGTGACAAAACGGTGACTACATCCACTTCTTATATACAGTTTATAATATAAACGCTGGCCACTCAAGGTGGTGGGTGCAGACAGCTGCTTGCTGCTTCGCCAGCTTTAACTGGGAAAACCACATTATTGCTTTTGGAATATTTGGCACGCAGCCCGACTTCACTCCCCACTGCCTGAGTCACTCACTGTCACATAACTATTATTAACACACACTGTTGACACTTGGGGAATAACTCAACTCATACAAGACATTAGAAGGCAAAACGCTCCGGCTCCTGAGAGCCGTTTTACTCCTCGCTCACTCATTAGCAGTGCTTGTGGGAAAAGCAAAGCAGTGTGACTCATTGTCTCGACGAGTCTCCTGCCTCATGAGAGGAGCGCACCTCGGAGTTTCATATTGTCTGATTCACGCTTTGTACCGCTAAGCTTTGTTCACTTTTTTCCTTGACAGATCTGAATTTTCAAATTACACTCCACGACCAGAGTTAATACGGGCAACTCACTATTTCTAAATGGCATGAAGAGACAGGCTTTCTTTGCAGATTTTCAAATATTGAAATGACAATTCTTAAAGGAACAATGAAACAATTCTTCCTACAATTTAGCTGACACAAGAATGTGTAATATTCTGTTCTTCAGTCAATATGAGCTATTTGTAATAGGATTTATTCAATAAAAGCCCGACTCAACGTTCAGCTATTCATCACAGCTCCCCAACTCAATGACGCAGACTAATAGAGTGAAAAGACGACAGGTCTGGTACCAGAGTCTTGAGGGAAAGTGATGATTGTTGTGTAAAAGTGGTAAATTTGCATTGAGTGATAAATGTCTCTCGGCTTTGTTGAACTCGCGGCTGTAAAAGCTGCCGATACGCTACGAGACAGGCGCCACTGTCCCCTCCATGTCCTGCTGACATCTATTACACGGTTATTTATTAGTCCTCAGAAAAGCCAGACACGACAAGTAAACAGTTTAGATACATCCCTGTGAGCTTGACAAATGAATTTCTAAATATACAGAAGAAACTGCCAATAGTCGTGGGGGCAGTTCTGCTGAATTGGAATAACAGCGTGCTGCAGCTTCTGCTGTTGGGCGTGTCGTTTGTCCTGCCCTAATTCATCTTAGCCGAACCCTCGTGTGTTCACAATCCCCTGAGGGAGAAAGAGCAGCACAGGACCAAACCCACAACACAACACAGAGACTCTCTAACAGAGTTTGCTGCTCAGACCGTTCCCCATAATGCACCATGTGCTCCCTCCTGATACCACCTCGCAGCTCGATAAGAAGTAACAAGATCTGACTGTTGCCTATTTGGAACCACAAACTAATGAGTGAATAACTTAATTCTTTTAAGACTATACATCACAGATTAAAAGGTCCGGCCTGGCTGTTTATCCCGAGGAGGATCTGATCATTTGTCCAAGTTCCATTCAGGATGTGAACCCGGATCAATAGGAGCCGTGCAGGTGCCAGCCGGTTCCTCTGCAGCACAGCTGGATCAGGGTTAACAGGGCCGGTGGTTGACCAAGACAGACAAGGCCAGGTCATCTCACGCTTTATTCAAAACAAGCACTTCAGAGTGATGCGGCCCTCTCTCGCTCTCTCTTTCTCTCTTTCTAATAAAACAGGCCGTGTTGTAGTGCCAGCAGGCTGTGAGAGATGCTTTTGCTAGTGCAGTAAACCAGTCACTTGTTCAACACAACCTGACACGGCTCATGAAAGCTTCTGGATCAGCAAATTGTTACACAGCCCACTGCTCCTTCCAATTAATAATTTACCCTTCACCCTGTCCTGCAGAAAACAAACCCTTTGCTCTGTTGCCACAGGACAACAACAAAAAAGCAATCAGAGCAGATGTGGACATTTATCTACAGTACATATATACGATACACACTGGAGTATAAATAAAGCCACGATTGTACTGCATCACAGACATAACACACACAGCAGCGGCTCAGTCACAGGCAGCGACGTAGCCGCTCAAAAAACAATGTCAACCCGATAAAACCAACTGTTACCACACTTGATTTGCACACATTGATTTCCTATTTTCAATTATTAATTGTAATTAGGATGAAGCAGAATGTGCCATGGGGCAACAGCAGTCGATGTGAAGGGGTGCGGTCACAGAGTGGAGACTGATATACGTTCACATAATGCCAATACGGGCAACCCCATCAACATCAGGAGAGAGTCAAAGAGTCATCAGGGCAGTATTTCATGAATGTTTGCTGTGGTGTTGATGCAACTGTGTGTATGTGTGTAAACAAAACTCTCTGTGCACAAGAAGTAACTAAGAGCATTTACTGCATTTGAGGTACTTCAGTATTTCCATTTAATGCTATTTTATTCTTCTACATTTCAGAGGCAAAGATTGCACTTTAACTCCGTAGCATTTATTTCAAAGCTTATTAGTTACCGTTTAAATTGAGACTGTACACACAAAACATATCACCAGTTACAATATGATGCATTGTTAGATAAAACTACCAAACAGTGTGAAAAGCAGTTCAAATTTGCCCTACTTCAATCCTCTGCAACATTAAAGTACTGCTTACATATTAACGCATTAATAATTATAATCCAATAATATCTGCATATAATGAGTATTCTTAATTTTGATACTTAAATACGTTTTATTTTGCAAATACTTCTGTACTTTTAGTTAAAGGGTAACTTCTGTATTTTTCAACCTGGACCCTATTTTCCCACTGACTAATAGGGACAACACTTTCTGAAGTTCTAAAATGTGGATGAGATCTTTGAATTCGTTGGCTGCCCGTATTTATTTGAGCCACATTATTCGGATATTCAGATTTCACAACCAGACTTTTACACAATCAGTCTGGATCAAGCAAAAGGTAAAGAAAAATGTTTTACTTCTCTGTAGGGTCCTTTCCATAATGTTGTCAGACACTTATAATAACAATCTGAGCTCAATCTGTGCTTCTTTCGGGCAGAAACAAGCACTTTTAGTGGACATAACATTATATTGACGCTGCTTACTTGCAGCTTGTTTTTGCAGCTGCAGGTTACAGTGCTCTCCCTCAATACTGGACCAATTTCAGAAATTATTGTCCCCATTAGTCAGTTAGACACAATAACATGGGAAAATAGGGTCCAGGTTGAAAAATACCAAAATTACCTTTTAAGTTAAATTTTCAATGCAGGACTTTTACTTGTAATGGAGTATTTTTGTGTGGTATTACTACTTTTACTTTAGAAAATGATCTGAATACTTCTTCCACCACTGCAGGTAAAAGGGGTAACCCTAACCCATTTATTACTAAACCACATTTAGAGAAGGAACATCCCTTCACGTCGTGTTCACACCAGAGCAGCGGCGAAGTGCGGCTTGCGGCGAGCTGTCACGCAATGTCTATGAAAAGCTGTGGCAACCGTTCCTGAGCTCAGCGAACTGCAGCGAAGTGCAGCCAAGCAAAAGTTTGGAAAAGTTTAACTTTTAGTGTGGCCACAGAAGGACCCGCAGCCAATTAGTAAACAGATCCAGTGACATGTTGACCTGTGTTACAAAGAATTTCTTCCCACCTGAAACCCACGAATACACCTCCCAGCAGCAGAAAAATTGTATTATTCTTGCGGTGAGCCAAACTTCACCGATTCCTGGTGTGAATTTAGTGTTACCCTGAGAAAGCCAAAGCTGATGTATTATTTGTCCATATGTACAATAGATACGGTAATTAACAACTAAGAGACGAATACAAATACTTAAAAATGGTGTTCCATTTGATAACACCCGTCTTTGAAATGTGAGAGGATGAAATAAATGAAATTAGGGATTCTCAAGATGAGATGAACAAAACTTGGCGACGTGGCAATCCTTCATCTCACAGCCTCTGGTGGTTTGTAGTGGTAACATCATAGTGTGCTCTTTCACCTGCACAGTGTTTCGTTTAGCGTACAAGGCTGCAGTGTGAGGGGCTATTGTTGTGCCTCAGGTATTCTAATTAGAGAATTATGACTGACTTGATTTGCATAAGTGGTCATAAATAAATGGGTCTCTAAACTAGAGGAAGCTGCGGCTGTTAAATGTGTGCACATGCTACTAATTAGTGCACCTCTATGTGCGTAGTATGACTTCTGTAGTCATCCAATAGAAGAGAAATTCAACTCAACCCATTAACAGATTTTGATTTATTGTAAATATTACTGTATACGGAGAGTTTCATGTGACACAAATTTGTTTGTCCCCAAACAGAGGAGGCGGAGACAGTCAGAGGTGAATCTAGGACTTGCTATCAGGTGGTGCGAGCTTGAAAGAGATTTTTTAAACCAGCCTGTTTTAACATCAACATGACATCAATTATCTATTGTACATGCCAGGCTGCTGTACTGAAAATAGCAGGTTATAAAAGCAGGTTTTGTTTGGTGCATCACCAAACAAAAATATTAGCAGCAGTGCAGCTTGTCACACTACACGGACACCTGCAGCCTGCAGCTGTCAGGCCCCTCAGAGTAGCACACTGTACGGTACATTCAACATCACACCACAGAAAAACATTAATCTCAGCATGTTCCTGACACGAGGGACCATCATGCACAAATTACCAAAACTAAACAGTTAACTGTAGAATATAATTTTAAAACAATAACTTGATTATTTCTTAAATTTCAATGATTCCCTCTGACCTTTATAGGTCACCCTTGCAACCTGGATAAAATCACAAGTGGTGTTATTTTTGTGAACAAACATTAACATGGGAACTCTACATTAAACTTCACAAACACAGAAAATGTGATCTGAAGCTACCTAAAACTAAATAAATCTACAGAGAAATCAGATTTTGTTGTCTTCCAATATGAGCAGGGCTGCATGACTTTCTTTACCTTTTAAATGCTCAAAACCTCTTCAGGCTTGAAACGTGGTAATTTAATCCTTCACAGAGACCAGCGGTCAGCTTCAATTCATGACAGTTATATTGTACTTTAATGGCGACAAGTGTTCACGGTGGTACATGTTTCAAAACGTCCACAGAAATTTCTTAAATCGCTCCTACAGCATAATTCAATTCACAGCTGACTACCAGTATGCTCAGCGTGGAGCGCTGCTTACATTGATCGCTGTATTTTGCTCTCATAACCACAAATGCAATTACAAATAGAACCAGTGGATTTAGCTATATTTTGGCACTATCTGGCAAAAATACAAGTCGTTGGAACATAAAATCAAGTCAATAACAATAAAGGAATAATAGAAGATGGTTGTGCTGCAGGAGAAGACTGAGATGAAACCAAGCTTAAGAGCACAGCCGCGGTTCTCTGTGAAGGAACAAACTGTAAACTTTGCACTGCTACCTCTCAAACTTAACAAGGTTAGGACAGAGCAAAGACACAAAAGGAAGAAGATCGATTTTTGGGAGGAGTGTAACTTAATTGCTGCTCTTAAGGCTCTTAAGCCCCTGAAAACTTGGTTTCAAATCTAAGATATTTCCCTATAACCTTCAGCACTCATGACTAAATGTGCAACAATCAAAGTCAGTCAAAATTTGAAAAAGAAAATGTATCACTCAAATACTCAGCTAATCTCTTGAGGCCCGCACACTTCAAACCACTGAGAAAAAGGAAAAAAAAAATCTTGCATGAAATAACCAAAATTGTTCAAATTTTGGTAGAAAATTGTGTGTTCATGTACAGTAGGATCACGTCGTTCATAGTAAGAAACTGATTGAGAAAATAAGCTTTCAGGGCCTTTAATATCTTTGGTTATTATTTGCTTGGACACAGTTTCACCAACACTTTGCTCCAAAGGCTGTAAAGGTTTAACCTCATCCTGGATTTTAATGTTTAAGACTTTGTATTTTTGGTAGTTTTTTTGCGGTTACTGGTCATTAATGTGATCTAGTATACTAACAGTCTATGTAAGAAAAAATATCCCTGAACTTCTTTTTCTTATCACAACTTAGACATTCAAACACAAATGAAACTAAAACTATTTATTTCCAGAAAATAAAAATTGAGAACAAACTGAAACTAAACAAATAAAAATCTAATGGTAAATTAAATAAATAAGAATTAAAAAGGAAGTGTGTAACATGTCTGTTATTAGCAGAAACGGAATATCCATCCATTCATCCATTTTCTTCCACTTATCCGGGGCCGGGTAACGGGGGCAGCAGGCTAAGCAGGTAATTCCAGACATCCCTCTCCCCAGCAACGTTTTCCAGCTCTTCCTGGGGGACCCCGAGGCGTTCCCAGGCCAGACGAGATATATAATCCCTCCAGCGGGTTCTTTGTCTACCCCGGGGCCTCTTACCAGTTGGACGTGCCCGGAAAACCTCCAAAGGGAGGCGTCCAGGAGGCATCCTGATCAGATGCCCGAACCACCTCAGCTGGCCCCTTTCGACGCGAAGGAGCAACAGAATATAATATTCATAACTATGTTTTCATTAGTGTATAATCACCTGAAACTAAGAATCATTGTGTTTTCGTTAGCTTAGAATGAGTCCTTCATATCTACACAGGGAGCGGGTCCTCTTGACGCAGTCAAAGAACGTATACATTGCCAAGAAGAGAAAGTCAATTGTTCGTTCCATTGCAACATCAGCGCCCAGCAGCAAAGCTTCTGCCGTTTTGGAGTGAAAGCTGCTACCGGACGCCAGTAAAACGTCCGCCTAAAACGTGACGTACTAAAGTAAAACAAAATTAACAAAATGCCCTGTGTTGAATGGATGGATGTCTACAAGCAGACCAGTCATTAAAAACATTTTGAAGTGTAAGGTTGTAAATAATGTTTTCTATCCGTCAATTCCATTATCTGAATGACCTTAAGGTGTACCTATGCAGTAAGTTATAAAGGAATAAAATTGGAGTCAAAGAGCATTAAAAGCCTATCGACCAACAGAGAGGTGTATGAATGCAAATGTTTGTATCCCTTTGACCATTTCCTTCTAAGGAGTGTAAGCAAACAGCGCCGGTCAGTTGTTTACTCAAACTAACGATTTTATGTGTCTAACATGTCACACCATATGGATCCGTCCCTCACTGTAAACACGAACATGATTTAGTTTGAAGACGGACAATCAACGCGCCTATACACCTACCAAATTAATCCCAACAATGCAGTAAGAGACACACAAACACAAGGATAATTGCTTTTTAATGATCTCCCATTATGCAAATGATCATCATGAAGCCATAAATCTTTGGAGGAGTTTCTACCTGCCTGACCACCAGTAATGCCAACAGACTGACGTGTTATATTGCACAAGGCAAAAACACACATTTACTGGCCTCCATCTACTTATCTATGCAATCATATACCTTGGTGTATGGTGCGGTGTGTATGATTTAGTGGTATCTAGTGGTGAGGTTGCAGATTGCAACAAACTGAAACTTCTCCCGTGTGCCAAGCGTGTTGGAGAATCACGGTGGCCGACGCAAAAATGCAAAAATGCAAATGGCCCCATCTAGAGCCAGTTTGGTTTGTCCAATCTGGGCTACTGTAGAAACATGGCGGCCGGCTCCATGAAGAGGACCTGTTCCCTATGAAGGTATCAAACACGTTCTCATCCCAACTCGTCACATACTGACACTTTGTCAGATCCCTCAGCGTCACTTTTTCCGTCGCACTAAACACGTGCTTAACAACCCCTCTGCGTCACTTTACGGTTGCAGTAAACATGTGCTTAATGTTGTGAATTAAACAAAAATACTTCCACTTTATAAATCACTATAGTTAGGTTTAGGAAAAACTACATGGTTGGGCTTAAAACTACTACGTTATTACAGTGCAAATGTGACTTGACTTTGTGAACACGGGACATGAACAGCGGTCTCCTGGATGAAAGCCTTGTGTTTGTTGGACCAATACACCTCCCCTCCCACCCACCATGTGTGTCTTTTCGCTCTTTATACTACATCACCACAGCACTTTCCCTGAGCATTTACTGTTGCCGTGGATGGGTTTACAGTGTAGTTAATGGAAAGCCCGGTGCATGTCATACCACTGTGAAAGGGTGCCTTGTGCGTCGGTATTGAACGCCGACGGCCGTGACAAAGCGTCTGTATTTGATGCCCTGGGAATGAGAACGGGCTGAGATATATACGGCTCATTCTAAGGTAAAGAAAACACAACTATTCTTATTTTCAGGTGATTATATACTAAAGAAAACATGCTTATTAATATTATATTCCATTTCTGCCAAAAGATCCCCCTAAATGCCACACACTTAAAAGATCTAAAAAAAAGAAGCCTAAAAATACCACAAATATATCACTTTAACTTTCACAGAACTCCTGCTGGATTGATATTTATATATAACGGGTGAAATGTGGTATAGCGGTGTGTTTAATAGCCTACTAAATTAGCACTGGATCCTGTGAAATATTCAAATATCTGAAAAATAGAAGTTTGAAAACCACAGCGGTGCGTAACGCTCAATTAGGCATGAAGAGCGGCGGCGGTGGATGGATAGATAGCTATGAAAGGACAGAAACAGGAAAACATCTCTAGCCTTTGATTAACACAGAAAAACTGTAGATTAAGGGTTTTTTCCTTTATACCATCATCTCTCCAGGATAATGCGGACCCTTTGGAGACTTCTCCCCAAAAAAAAAGTTCCTCTCAAATGAACTGCTGGCTCTGAAAGCAGTGTTGTTCTTTCAGTCTCTGAAACTCGCTAAGGCCCATGAATTATTCTCCCCGATTCTCAAAGTCAAAGTGAAGTGAAAAGTATACAACAGCAACTTAGGGAGTATTGTGTGTGTGTGTGAGAGAGAGCTAGAGTGTGTGTGCGTGTGACAAAAAGAGAGAGAGGGAGGGAGAAAGATACTGACATTAAAGAGGCAGCTAAGAAATGAATCAAGCCATCTGGGAAGAGCAGGAGGTTCCAGCACCTGTCAGCATGGGGCATAAATCCTGAATCTCAGTCAACATGACGTTTACTATGAGTGACGGAACAGCGTTTAAAAAATTTAAAACAAGCGCAACAATAGATTTAATCACTGGTCACTTTTGATTTAACTGAAGTTGTCTAGTTTAAGGGCAGATATGAGATACAAGAGAAAAAAATAAGTCCTTATTTCAGAGTCAAGGCAAGGACCAGTGATATTGATCCGTGGACCTTAAAACCCTCTTTTTGTTCTGTGGCTGAGGGCGATTTTGTCATTCATACTACAGTATGCCTTCGCCTGGAATGGAAGTGAGTCCCAGAATCATAATACGAGCTAATGTTTAAAGTGTGAGGCTGAGAGAATCACATGGTGTCAAGTTTCTTTGCAAATCTAATTTCTCAGGGGGGATTCATCACCTTGAGGATGCGGTTGCCTGATGCAGTAAGTCAGCATTTTCTGTCTTTTATCCATCTAAATTCAATTGAAGGGTCTTAATGAAGTGCACACTACAGGACATGATGAACTCCTATAGGTCTGCTTTTAACATTGCAATGGCCGACGACACGTGCTCAGCTGCTCCGTGCAAGAAGACAACTTCAGCGGCATTGACCTTGTTTTTGTTGTGTTTTTTTTTTTTTTTAGCTTTACAACTAATTTTGGATCACTTTCTGCACAACACAGATTGTATCCTCATGAATGCATCCTTGTGTCTGGTAATGATTACATTTCCTCTAAAAATTTCCTTTGATCCTTATCATCCAGATGCCCTTTTGTCGTGTCTTTAGATCCCAAGCTGCATCTCTTTCTTCCACTTAGTCCGCCCTAGCTATGCGATAGAGTCTCTTCGTATTTTTGTCCCTTTCCTTTTTTTTCTCTGTAGAAAAAAGCCACCAATTTAATTGAATTTCTTGGCTTTTAACATCTCCATTACTCTAATCAGAGAAAAGGAGAGTAGATTTGTTTATCTCGACCTTGGTAGAATTAGCAGAGGGTATTTTTGAATTTGCAAGAGTTTATATTGATCAACTGGTCACAAGTGCTTATAGACATTCCAGACACCGACAGTCAGACGTCATGGAAAAAACATGCTCTGGTGACAAAATGCTGCACACTCACACCAAAGACACACTGCAGACCAAAGCACTGGCTTTTATATAAAAACAATGCCAATGTGGCCAAATACATTTTACATGAGTTGACCTAGCTTCTGAGTCTTTTTCTGCTTTGTGACTGTGTAATATTAAGATGCCGGCGCTGGATGATTCATCAGTCACAGACAGTGCAACGATAGGGCTGCCATTAAAGTAAGGTGCAGGCGTTCTGCTATCTCACACAAACAACATGCAATATAACCTTCTGAGAGGGTGGCACGGCTGCAGGCGAGGCAGAACACAGTGGAATGCAAAATACAACCCCAAATACCCTGGGGCCCGGAGGCAAATTTGATTAAAAGTTTGTTTTTCTTCACTCTCAACAAACGGAGGAGCTCGTCGATGCGGCACTGACAGTTAATTGGACTTGGCAGGGCCACGAGTTCATTCGTCAGCATTGTGTGGGGCTTGCCTAGGAGGAGCAGGACAATCGATGTCCCTCAGGACGGCCTGTAATCACTGCAACACTCCAATGAAGTCCAGGGTTAAACATCAGGAGATTGCAGGTGCACCAGAGGATCTAAGAAAGACTGCTAATATGCTCCCACTCCCAAAGCAAAGCAAGGACACTGCAACACAGCTCCCAGAGGACTGGGATGATACCTAAGAACAGAGCTACAGTACACCTCAAGCTATTATTCTAACCAACATTATCATGAACCGAAGGACCTGAGAGATGATATGGCTGTCTATAACAAATCATTTGCAAATAAAATACTGTATGAGACTTTGTGTGAGTGTCTAAATCAGTGGTTCTCAACCTGAGTGTCGGGACATTTCCACAAGGGGTTGCAAATTCAATCTGAGGGGTCACGAAATGATTAACAGGATATTAAAGTAGAAAAAAACTAATTTCCACTACACAATATTCTGTTCATTTTTTCAGACTTTTCTCTAATCTTTGCTCTTTTCTTTTCTTTGTTAATTATTTGCCGAGTCGAACAAAACAAGGAGAAAAAAAAAAATTTGAAATCATCATAATAACTGATTAAGAGAAGTCAAGTAGACATTGTTTTGGCGTTTTTTAGGGGTTGACAAGCCAAAAAGGTTCGGGTCCACTGGTCTAGATCCAACATGATCTCATCCCTACTCGTCATATTATGAAGCCTCATTATAGTGATGGCGGGGCCAGTCGTAGTATCTTGACGCAGAAGGTTTGCTGGTTAACGTTGTGAAGCGGTGGCGGTTAGATTTAGACAACAAAACTACTTAGTTAAGTTTAGAAAAAACATCATGGTTTGGTTGAAAATAAGTATGTTTGAAACGTAACTTAAGCTACGGACGGATTTAGGGATGCAAAACCGCACCGAAAACAAACAAACCGTTCAATGACGTACAATACGAACCGTGGGCTTGTTGAACAATTGCACCACTATTAAATACAGGCGTGCTAAATATTTGATGAGGTGCCAGAGACATAGAACAGACAATTATCTGAACATAGGCCTACTTGACTATTAAGTAGTCTGCCTTATTTCATGTATAAAATCAGTGTTATGGCTTCATATAATATAGAAATAATATAGCAAGAAAACATGTAAAGTCAAGAGGAAAAACACCAAAGGCTCTTCTCATTTTTCATCTTCATCTCATCTGATCACTCCAATACACGGATATTTTCACAACGACATGGCCATCTGGAATGACGCGTGGTGAGTGAGAGTGGTGTGAAAATGGTTGTCGTTTTATTTCATATACGTATCATAACAACAGCTTTTATATCCGCCGTCCTCTGTCTTCCGGTTTCCCTTTTTGAATGACAAATACAGACTACCGCGACTCGCTGGTAGGGAGAGTTATGGCAAACAGTGTAAGGTGGCCGCTCATATCCAATACCGTAGTAGGCCGGTGCTGGACCAGTAGAAGACAGCAACGAAAACGTAGAAGAAGGTCCGCACACTGTAGCTCCCTTATAGTGCAATTTATTGGCACATCTTGTCGCCGCTAGTTCTTTTGATTTCGGCTTAGTGTGTCCCTACCCTTAGAGGACTTTTTGCTCTTAATACTACGTCTGTTGCTCTGAGCATCTAATAATGACGCGGATGGGTTTACATTGTAGTTAGCTGAAAGCCGGGTGCGTCTCATACAGACGCTAAAGGGTGCCTTGTGCGTCGGTATCATGACGCTGAGGGCCACTGCCCAAGTGTCGGTATTTGACGCACTGGGAGTGAGACCAGGCTGATAGATCAGTGGTCGGGACTCAACCAAGGGGGTGCAATAGAAATCTGAGAATCTGAGGGGCAGTGAGATGATTAATAAGGTAGGACAGAAGATTCTCACAGATTCTCCAATCTTTCGCTTTTCATTGTACAACAGTGAGTAGTTTTACTTCTACTCTAAAAACTTCAAAAGAAGACACTGCTTTGCTGTAAAGGCTCACAAGCTAAATACCACTGGTCAAAATACAAAAAAAAGATGACATTGAAGACTGAAAGGAGAAGATTTACTGCCGGAGAGACTTCTCCAGACAAAGCCGAGCAGCGTTTTAACACCACGTCAGTCTAAATCAGGTGAAATTATGTCTACCACACACTGAACTGTGAAAAGGTCGTCAAAAGCAATGATCAATAAAAAATCAATTGAATCTTTGCTAACCAACTTCATAAACAAGGCAATGGACCACAAAATCAAGTGTGACTTATAGACTGTGAAATGAGCCTAAAACAGCTTTTATCTTCATTGGTATTCAGGAGATATCTTATCTCTTTAAACTGTTATCATAGCATTTCAGCTATTTTAGACACACTGACCTTCTCTTAAGGACAGGAGATAAGGCTTTTTAATGTCCTTATTAAATCAAGCCATCTATGCAGACACTCGGAGCTCGGTATAGTGTCCTCACTCTTACTGACTAATAAGCATCACGGTGATAATGACCGGTGGGACTGGATGCTGTATCTGTTCAAAATTATCGTATCATCCTAACCATCACCACGATATGCCGTTATATCCACCGGCTTTTTGTGCTCAGGTTATATAGAAAGCACACTCACATTCACACACACACACACACACATACATACACACATTTTAGGCATTCTCCCAAAGGTAATGGAGCAGTGAGCTCTTGGGGAACAATAAATCCTGCTTAATGGGATGGTACAAAAAATCTTCAGAGCCAGGCAAAGTAAATCTGCATACTGGGCCAATGAGGCTTACATGTACAGAAAATGTTATAAAGACGTGTACGCCTGCGTGCGTCAAACCAGTTGATGCTAATGCGAAACCTCTTCAAAAGATTGTGGTTGTCGCTTTCAGGGAGAATATTTTAATAATATTTAACTCGTGATCAACATGTGTGTGTGTATGTGGGTGTGTGGGTGTGTGTGTGTGTGTGTGTGTGTGTTCAGCAGTAAAGATACAAGGCTGTCAGCTACAGTGTGTGCGCCACAATTCAATAGATGGACTCACCATCAGTCAGCTCAAGTCTCGGCACAGTGATTTACACCACACATAAGTCACACGAGTCACTAGAGACATGCGAGTAAAGATCTGAGGGGCATGCTGTCCGAGCCACATCTTGAAACATCTCTGTCAGAGTCTCAGCGGTAGCATCCACACAGATCAATCTGATCTATCTAACAACCACCATCAGCGGCTGTTTATAAACTGCACATAACCAACTCAAACCAGCCAGGTTTTTATGAAGTCCTCGCTAAGTTCTTAGTAACTATCAGTGGACTACTAGTGAAAGAAATGTCTTGGCTAGTCAATTTTAGTGATTGGTAAATCGGTTGCTAGAAAAAATCTGTAGCACAGTCTAATCAAAAGCAATCAACAGTGTAAACAGGAAGTCACTGTACATCATGAGTTGTGACTGTAACGTAACTGTTTTAGGGTCAAACTTCATTTTTGTGCAGTGGGAGGAAGTGGAGATGCGTTTATCTTTATATACAGTGTATACATCAGACCAGCAAATAGGCCTACGGGTACTTCGCAAAAAGACAAGGCCATGCCACCTTTTAGGGGAAAGAAGAGCGGAAATCCCATAGACTTCAATGCAATTTGACGTGTTTGGATTGTAATTTTGACAAATTCATATGCATTCATCTCTTCTAATACAAACGTTTGTTTTATACACATGTCCAATATATTATTTTGTCATCTTGCTTGAACCTGAGCATTCGCGATATCTTAACAAATTAAGGTTGATCGCCGCCATGCCCCTTTAGTCTTCCCCGTCCAACACAGTGGCCGGATATTGCTTATCCAGACATCTATACATATTTGATTTAATCACGTTGGGCTAAGTGTTGTCTGTAAATAACCAGCGTGTTAATAGACAAATATTTGATCTATAGGCTGAGATTTAGTTGGAGACGACAGTCTGATGCTGCTATAATGTTAATGTATGACTGTATGACTGTCACCAGCATCATTTAGCGATTTACCACACCGAGAGTGAATATTCACGTATCGTATGTGCCTCAAATCTCAGTGTGAAAGCCTCAGTTAACCCACTACACAACAGCTTTTCAGCATTTTCCATTTTCTCTCATGTGACATTTTCTCTCATGTGCCAGCGAGTTTCTATCCCCTCGGCGATGACGCGATGCTGGTCTGGTCTATAGCTTGGAGCCGTAAAGCCCCTCGATTATAGCTTTTTAAGGACACGGCCGAAGAACAAATCGGAGATCAGCACTTTTTGATTTATTGTTGGTGCAACCAACTACACAGCATCTCTTCGGCATAGCATTATTACTATTACCAGTTTGTTTAAAGTAGAAGTTTGGAGACATGTTTCAACTTCTTCTCTTTACTCTGTTGCCGTTTATGAGGGGTCACAGGATTGGTTTCCCCCAAAAGGCGGCGAGGCCAAGGCTACTCTGGATGACGTATCGCCGGTCTGATGTATGGCGTGTATGCTAACTAAGCTGGGATCCACCCATAAAAACATTGCTCTATAGCGCTACTAGTGGTCAATAATTCTACAGTGTACCTTTAACTTGTGATTGTACATGTACTGTAGGTATGTCTTTGTTTTATTCATATATGCAAACCTGGAGAAATATGTTGTAATATGTGTGTTTCAGAGTTAGTAAAGTAGTATTTATGCAGTTTAGAAGGTGTGGAAGATATCCGATTACGCTAACCTAACCATTATTATTATTTGGTAATTTAGTCTTTTAGAATAATGATTTGAGGTGTATTGTGTTTTCTGGGAGATGACATTTGCATCATTATTAAACAGCATTTTGTGTGTCCAGTCAGATGAATTAACCATAATCCATCATTGCCTTTAACTCTTTGTCAGTTGGTTCAGTTGGTTACGTAACAATTACATCTTGCAGTTACTGGGTGTACATTTTTAATAGCAACTAATGTCTACTTAGGAATAATTTTTTGTGGTGCAACCCATTTTTATTTAGTCATGCATAAGGCCGTGTTCAGTCTTTAACCCTGCGTGAAAAAAAAAACTGCAGCCTCTCCCTTCACTTCAATGAGGCCAGTGACCTGGTGACGCAGCGGAGGTGCCAACGCAGGGTTGTCCGGCAAAAAAACTAAGCCTGGCTCAACTTTTGTCAGACTGCAACGCCTTGCCAGATGATGTCGCACAGCTGTCCAAGCAAAGGTCAGCCAGGCTCAACTTCAAATAAACCAAATATGTGTGAGCACATATTAATGCCTTATTTCTACTGTTTCTAACTCGCAACTTTTGTTACCAAAGAAAAAACATTTGCTGCCATGATAACTTTCCAGAGTTGTAAAATCCTGTCTCAGATTAGAGATGTCTAATAAACCTTTGAACTCATGGATTTGTTACTCTGTACTCAACTACACACTACAACCAACCCTTACGTAGTTTTAATGTGTAACTGAACTGCCACAAAATCTCAGGTTGTTCTCACACATACGCTGCATAGGGAGGAGGTCGGGGTGGATGGTTGGGTTCAAAAACACACCAGACTTTTGCCCAGGAGACCTGTGTCCGTACCTGGTGTGAAACAAGTCCAGCCAAGTCAAGTTGATATTCTTGTCATGTAACTTCCGTACTTAAGTTACGCCACTTCAAGAGGTATTTTTTAACCCAAACCACAATCTTTTACTAAACCTAACTACGTAGTTTGTTTCCTAAACCTAAACAAGTCGACGTTTTCCTAAACTTAAGTACTTTTGTTGCCTAAACCTAACCAAGTTGTGAAGACGTAAATTTATTTTTAAAAGACTGTATGCATGTAATGAGCGGAAAGGGACACGTGCGTCACATGTTGTTGGACATTCGTAGGAAAACGCACAAAAAATGTTGCAAAATCTTGGTTAAGTTTGAATCTAAGAAAAACTGGTAAAACCGGCTCCAGTTCATCCGTACGATAAGGAGTCAGAAAAGAGGTGATATCTCAATGAGAATGAACTCTGTGCTGTGGAGAAATAAATAACACTGTCACATCCCTGGCAGTATATAAACTGACTGCAACACTCCCCGGGAGCCCAGTGTACTATACAAAAACAAAGCTCTGTCAACGCAGGAGGGCTTCATGTATAAGCACACACACACACACACAAACACACACACACACACATACATACACACACACAGAGTAGTAACTGTGTTCCACGAGGCACTATAGATCGGTCCGTCTTCTGTCCCCTGGAGAAATACAGCTGCCTGGGTGCTTTGATCTATTAAAATGAATGAGGCAGGCGGCATCGACTGTTACATGCAGCAAGGAACCCCTGTCAGAGTGATACAGTTAGAATATTTATAGTTCTCCCAAAATGTCTTTTTACATGGTTGTATAATGAGGAATTCAATTGATTTAGACTTATTTTTAAGAAAAAAGATGGCGTGGAGATAAAAGTTTTTGTTGATATGGGCCGTCATCTCAGGGAAAAGTGACTTGTTGCTTTTACATTCAAAAGGCACACAGACACATAAAAACGCACAAATATTGAATGCTCTATCTGTAAGATTAATGAAGAGAGAAGTTTCGAGAGAAAAGTAAAGAGACGTTTGGAGTAATGTGTGAAGCCAGAGTAAATCTGTGTGTGCATCTCTGTCCCGTTCGGTGTAATTCACAGTCTCTTGGTCTTTGACAGCGATGCATGTCAATGTCCTGCTGCTGAGGGATTGGAGAGGAACCATCTGGCTCAGATGCACTTCTGAGAATAATGTGTAAATTCTGTCGACGTGTGCCAGAGGGAGTCGTCACAAGGGTGTTTGTCAAGCCAAAATGAAGTTTACTTGCACCGTTTTGGTCTGGTTACGCCTAGTGATATATTATAAGTTTCATCACGATACGACATCACGATTCTTTGGACAACATTACGATGTTTGCTGATATCACAAAGTCTGCTACAATACGATTTCATCCTGATTAAATTCAGGAGCCTGTGATCAATATCATATTTCATATATATTTAACACAATCAGTTACATTTATATCAACTCACAAAAAGCAACTAAATTATGATATTATGAATTATGACATTTAAATGAAAAAAATATATATTCTTAAAAAAAAATTGAAAAATACCTCCTGTTATTCAATATAAAGTGCCACATTTCTAATTTTTAAGTTCAAATGTTTTTTATCAGTTAAGAATTTCAAAATAAAGACGTATCTTAAAGGGACTATTTGTAACTTTCAGAAATGCTTCTCAACAGCGACACCTGTGGCCGTGAAATCAACGAAAGTCAGTGTCGAGCTCGCGCTTGCTCGCTCTAAATATACCTGAACGAGCATCGCTCAACACAGTGAGGAGACACACGTCAGCTAAAACCACAATATCACTCTATATTTCAGCTGCTTGGCAGTAATGTTAGCTGACCAGACCAAGGTCTCTCCATGAACATGATTTAGATCTGATCTTAGTGTTGGCTTTTCCTGCCTCAGCGCAGGCTGATGCAGCGGGGCTCTGCAGCGTGTCTCCCTGCTCTCTCCGCCCGCAGCCGGAGAGAGCAAAGGAGACACCGGCACCCGGTCGGTAACGAGACGGTAACGTTACTCGCTGAGGAGCTCCGTCACTTCACAAGACACGGGAAACCTCTGTTGGTCTGGAGGAGCTGCAGCAGTTATTTCTGCACAAACGTCCCCTGTGCATTCACTAGATATTCCCAGAGCTAAACTAACTCTTCTGCAGTGTGGAGTGAGCGCGCGTTCACTTCTAGAGGTGGAGCGAGCTGAGAACGCGCGCGCTGTCTGAGTGAAGGCAGGCAGGCAGAGGAGGAGAGGCAGCGGCCACAAGCGAACGCGCATATGCGAGCGCGCATGTGTGGCGACCCGCTACATTTATACGCTTAAAAAGTTACAAACAGTCCCTTTAAAGATGACGATATGTATGGAAGTTTTCACTTTGCATCAATTGACAGTGGATCGTTGATCATTGAATCGATATATCGATCCAGGTCGATTTATTATTACACCCTTACTTACGCTGCTGGTTGGGGCAATGTCATCTGCAATGAACTAAGCTAATGAAGCTAAAGGAAATATCTGCCCTCTCTGCTCGACCCAGCCCAAATTCTTGCTTCAACATAATGAGTTCAATATCTAATAAAGCCAATCACTGATAATTTAAAACCTTAAACCTGCAGCAGGCAGAATGTTTTTGGCATCACTGGGCAAAAATCCCATAATAACCTTTCAGCATATTGTAATTCAAGTGTTCTGAGAGACTTCTGCACCTCCTCATGGCTCTGTTTTCAGGCTTTAAAAAATCTAGCCCATGATGGGAGACTTTGACCAATCACAGGTCATTTCAGAATGAGAGTGTTCCTATTGGCTGTTCATTCAACGGAGGCAGCTGTCAATCACTCGCGAACTCCGATCAAACAGTCAAACTAGCCAAATATGAATCAATATTCTGTTACTGTAATGACTATTTCTCGCCTCAAATGTTTTCAGAAACATCTTGTAGTGTACTGTTTAGCTGTAAAATGAGAAAGTTTCCTCCAGCTAGTGGGCGGTGCTTGGTATTTCCTCAACTGATCTCAACATGGTCACAAACTCTCTAATTTTATAGCTAAACAGTGCAATAGAAGGTGTTTCTGATCACATTGAGGTGGGAAAT
>CAKAKR010052937.1:0-13758 GCA_916700685.1 Adelosebastes latens | reverse complement strand
GGCATGTCTGTAAAGGGGAGACTCGTGGGTACCCATAGAACCCATTTACATTCACTGATCTGGAGGTCAGAGGTCAAGGGACCCCTTTGAAAATGGCCATGACAGTTTTTCCTCGCCAAGATTTAGCATAAGTTTGGAGCGTTATTTAACCTCCTTCATGACCAGCTAGTATGACATGTCGGTACCGATGGATTCCTTAGGTTTTCTAGTTTCATATGATGTATGATTTATCTTCACTTTTGCTTTAAAACTGACCCCGCCACAACCTAGAAATCGCAAGTTGCGTTAATGCGTTTGAGTTTTGGTTTATACTTGTTCTAATAGATTTATTTATTTATTTTATTTAATTTTAAAGAAATTCGTTCACAACCCGAAATCATGATGCCTCTGGCCAAGGCTATTGCTTGCGCGGAGGCCATTCTCACACCTTTTTCCAGCCATTATCTTCTATTTATTCAGGGAAGACGGGGCCTAGCTACTAACTAACACACTCCAGAAACTTTAACCAGAATACTATTGATCGAAAGCACTTCTTTCTAACTTTTAATCTTGATTTTAGATAAAAAGGGAGATATAGTTCTCCCCTCCATGGAGAACATGTTCATTAGTGAGCTTTACTGATGGATTTCGTTACCTTTACATCTTGTGTCAAAGTCAAACTTTCGGAACGATGGTGGCGCTAGAGTAAAGGTCAGAGGGTCACTAAACTTATCAGGATTCATCCTCTGGGGGCCACGAATATTCACATAAAATGTCAGAACAATCGGACGTGTAGTTGTCAGACAAATGTGCTGGACAGACGGACTGATACAGTGTGAGCCTCCTCAGACTAATGTGATATTATCTATGAACGAATAGATTGAATTATGAATTCTAATGAAGAACTAGCAGCTTCTTAAACCAGAGGAGGAAGACCTGTCTGTGCTCACCCTGCCGAAGATGGGCACCAGGTGATGTTCACACATGGAGAACATGTCGATGTCTTTGACGATCACCATCTCGTCATGGTCCTCGTCGAAGATGGCGTCGTTCAGCACGTCTGCGGAGAAAAAAAAATGAAGGAGAGATGAAACGAAAGAAGAATCTCCTGTAACGACCAAACAAGTTCACTTTCTTAACATATATTTTTTTTAAATGTACATACTTGGCTACCTCTCTTTCAGTCATTAACTTCACTATTAGTTTATTTATTCATTCATTGATCTAGGGCTGCATCTAACGATTATTTTCATTGGCGATTAATCTTTTGATTATGTTCTAGATTAATTGATTAGTTGTTTGGTCTATAAAATGTCAGAAAATTGTGAAAAATGTCGATCAGTGTTTCCCAAAGCCCAAGATGACGTCCTCAAATGTCTTGTTTTGTCCACAAGTCAAAGATATTCAGGTTACTGTCATAGAGGAGTAAAGAAACCAGAAAATATTTACATTTAAGAAGCTGGAATCAGAGAATTTTGACAAAAAAACATACTCAAATCAATTATCAAAATAGTTGGCAATTAATTTAATAGTTGACAACTGATTGATTCATTGTTGCAGCTCTAATTTGATAAATCTATTTCTTTAAGAATTTGTTTTTTTTATGAATTTTGCATTTATTTTCATCAATATATTGACCAATTACTGTATTTAATTTAATGATTATCAATTTTAAATCCATTTAGATTTTTTTTTACGTATTAATTAGGAGGTTGTTTATTTACTATAAAGCTATTTTACTATTAGTTTATGTGCTATATTTGTGCCTTATTTTATGTCTTTTGCAAGCAGTCATCTCTGGAGTTTTTAAATGTGTACAAAAATTGTCCTGCTTCACTGTCCGTCCCCTCGAGAACGGACAGATGGAGACCACCAGGGACGCCCGGTTCACTTCCACTACTTTTTATTGCAGACTTTGGTGTTTCTCTCTGGCAAACACCGCCTTCTAATTATAGCTGTGCTTCCATACACTCCTTCCTGTTGTTGCTTTATTGCATTTTTCAGTTGCCGGGGGTTCAATAAACCGCTTTATCTGTTTGTGACGACGCAGACGCCTCTCGCTCTCACCGCAGCATTTTTTAATTTCCTGACTGGCTATCTGTTGGAGGGAATGATGGAGGGGGCGAGGTCACAGAAACAACAGAGAGCGGACTTGTTGCTTCAGTCTCTGCTGCTTATTGTACGAAGCTGGCTGTGTAAACAGTGCAGCAGGTTGTTTAACACACTCAGACGCTCTTTTAAGTCTCTTTTGTTTTACCATTTTTGTTTGTCTGATTATGACGCAGTATGAGTCACGATGCCATGGCAGCCTTTATCATGGAGATCTTTCTCACCACCACACAGTTTTTTTTGTCTGATGGTGTCTATTGAGCTTATTTGGGACTTTTGACAGCTTTTTCTCTGAAGATGAGGCGTTCTGCTTTGGGACAACAAGCTTCTCCTCTGGCACAAGAAACCAAAAGTCTAGTGGCTTTTTATTGACAGCTCAGGTTCAACCCTAGACGTTGTTTAGCTCAGGTTTATCAGTATTCTTTCTTGGTCCATTTAATGTGATAAATCTTTCAACTGATTGTTCTGATAGTAGCTGCTCCTGGCCGCCGTGCAGCTCAACACTCACACTGTGTTATGACGTTAGCTGTTATCTTGCACATCCTAGCTGCAGCACATTTGACATGCTTTGAATTATGATATAAATCTGTAATTAGTGCACATTCAACCTGGTTCTTAAATTATATGTTAAATACAGTCAGTAACAGAATATTGATTCATATTTGATCAGCGCTGCCTAGTTTGACCGTTTGGTCGGAGTTCGCGAGTGATTGACAGCCGGTTCTCATAGACAGCAGACCTCAGATCAGCTCTTACTGCTTGTTTTCCTCCGGTCTGTGAAATCTTGCAGATGCCGTTAGGAGCACCGGAGGTCACAGAGGAACATGATTTTTTTCAGGTTACCTGTTTCATGTACTACTGTCAGGATATAGCAACAGTTTTATAAAAATAACCTTTTGAATCATATTTGATCCAATCTCGCCTACTTCCGCTTTAATGACATTCCTGCCAAAGTTTGACCAACAAATACAACTTTGGGAAACAACACACTGCACATTGCCTACATCAGCTCAAAGAAGGCATATACCTTGGGTTCTCAGACCACATCTAGGCCATTTAGGCCACAGGGCTGGACGGCATCTCGGCATTTCTCCTAAAAACATTCACATTCTCAAACTAGAGTTCCAGCTATTACCTTCTGGCAGAAGAATTAGGGTTCTCTGGAGCAGGCTGTACCGTTGTTAAAATTAATTCCTGCCTATGTCCATTAAGATTCTTAATAACAACAGGTAATGTAGGTTTGTTGGCCACTTGGGTTGTGGAATAGAACGCCATTGTCAGAGGGTGTGTATCCTTTGTGTTGTATGAATTGTGTGCTGTTTGAGGCTATGTGTTGTTATGAAGCTACATGACGTTGTATGTTGTTATGAAGCTATGTACTGTTATGCATTGTTATGAAGCTATATGCTGTTATGAAACTGTCTTATTTGTTGTTATGAAGCTATGTACAGTTATGTGTCGTTATGAAACTTTGTGCTGTTGTGTTGTTATGAAACTGTTGTTACGTGTTGTTATGAAGCTATGTGTTGTTATGAAACTATGTGCTGTTATGTGTTGTTAAGAAGCTATGTACTGTCATGTGTTGTTATGAAACTATGTGCTGTTATGAAACTGTCTTATTTGTTGTTATGAAGCTATGTACTGTTATGTGTCGTTATGAAACTATGTGCTGTTATGTGTTGTTATGAAACTGTGTTGTTACGTATTGTTATGAAGCTATGTGTTGTTATGAAACTTAGTGCTGTTATGTGTTGTTATGAAACTATGTGCTGTTATGTGTTATGAAACTATGTACGTTTTGGTGTTATGAAACTGTGCTGTTATGTGTTGTTATGAAACTGTGTTGTTACGTGTTGTTATGAAGCTATGTGTTGTTATGAAACTGTCTTATTTGTTGTTATGAAGCTATGACTGTTATGTGTCGTTATGAAACTATGTGCTGTTATGTGTTGTTATGAAACTGTGTTGTTACGTATTGTTATGAAGCTATGTATTGTTATGTGTTGTTATGAAACTATGTGCTGTTATGTGTTGTTATGAAACTGTTGTTACGTGTTGTTATGAAGCTATGTGTTGTTATGAAGCTATGTGTTTTTATGTGTTGTTATGAAACTATGTGCAGCGGTGTGGGAGTGTCACTTAAACGGCCCATTTGTGTGCCGCCATGCTGCTAGTGTGATGGGTCTTAGGAGTGATGGACTGTCCGCATCGACAGAATAAAAAAACACATTTACTCTCAATAACTAACCAGAATGCGACGCCTATCAACACGGTGGGTTTTAAACTGATGCACACGGCCAAATTGAGTAACTACAAATGAAACATAACGTTACATTGTATATATACATAACGTTGTATTTTGGTCATTCATGCTGCTCTTCTTCTTATGGGCGTCTGATTGCCGGTAATGTGATTAACCACCGCTAATCACCTAACCTCCAAAAACTGATTCTGTTTCACCTTTTCACTGCAGGCATCCCCTAAACTCACTACCCACATTCAAATGAATGGGAGGACTGGCGTTTCTGCCGCATCGCCTGATTTGGTGTGAATGCAGCCTTAGAGCTAAAGGGGGGTTTTACTGTTTGCCACAGTGTCTTTTTTTGATACTGCTATTGGAAGGCAGAACTGCATCTATCTGAATTTCAATCAACTGAAATTGTTGGAATTGTTAGAGTTTAACTCCTGGACAATCTTTAAACCTTACTGACCCACAAACAAGAAGAACTGATTGTGGATGCTGTTTGCCTTCAGGTTGACACCATAATAAAGTGCTAATCCTGTTTGGAAAGTTTTGTAATCGTTAACAAAGTTAAAGTGAAAGAAAGAACACACGCTGGGACAAACTCAGACAGAGCAACAAAACACAAGCAGTCAGAAAATCAGACACCTGAAATGTTAATAATTATCTGTCATTTTGACCCCTTTGGCTTCTCAGTAACATGGAGGTTTGTTTAAAACCTGATCTTCTGACTGCTCTTGTTTTTGTCATGTAGGACTTTGTTGTAAAGTTGTCATTGTGTTCCCAGATCTCTACCACAGCTGAAACGATTAGTTATCATTAGTTATTAATTGATTAGATGACCAACAGAAAATCTGTAAAGTTATTTTCCAAGTAAAAATGCCAAACGTTCTCCAATTCCAGCTTCTCAGTTGTGAAGATTTGCTGCTTTTCTTCACCTTATGGGATAATAAACTGAATATCTTTGGGTTTTGGACTGTTGGTAACAACATTTAGATTGTGTAAATTTAATTTGTTAGCAAACAGCTACTTTTATACACATCCAGCAGTTATGGAGCAACATAACCACCTGATGAATGTACGTCTAATAGTCTCTCTCTTTTAACTCTGTTTTTGGTCTCCACCAACTCCTGAGGGAAATATCTGTCTTTTTAACTGCTTAGTTATTAATTGATTAGATGACCAACAGAAAATCGGTAAAGTTATTTTCTAAATAAAAATGCCAAACGTTTTTGAATCCCAGCTTCTCGACTGAAGATTTGCTGCTTTTCTTCATCGTATGGGATAATAAAGTGAATATCTTTGAGTGTTGGTAGCTAATATTGTCAACACAACATTTACATATCATCACCTTTTAAGTTGATACAGTGAATTTGTTAGCAAACAGTTGCTTACTTACACATCCAGCAGTTATGGAGCAACAGTATTATTCATTAGGAGTCCAATATTCCTTCTCTCTTAGCTCTGATTTTGGTCTTCACCAACTCCCGAGGGAAATATGTCTCTTTAGCTGCTAAATTATCTTGAATTTCCCTCGGGATCAATTTAGTTAATATCTATCTATCTATCTAAATGCTCCATTATGTGAGAGCGGTGAGAGTGAATCAGAACAGTAAAGTTGAGTGCCGGGAAACCAAAACAATGAGCTGAAAGTCACTATAAAGCTCTCATTGTCTGTAGCTCCCCGAAAGGTCACACATTTACCTGCTATGTGTTGCATCAGCAAGCCTCTCGGCTCACGTCTTTAAGCAGCGAGCCGAGCCAACGCCAATTTGCCTCTGATGTGGGGTTTTTTGTCGGGAAGCTCTAAAAACTGTTGGCGAGTGGAAGATCGGGGCAAAAGTGGTGTGTAGTTTACTACGCTAGTCGTCTGAGAGGGCCTCTTCCACATGACCGTGTGCCTGTGTGTGAGCACCAGCTGAGCTCGCTCTCGGTGAAACATAGACACAGAGCAGAGAAGAGAGGCAGCGTGCCCGTAAATGAAACCGAAACATAGCGGCATAGTTTTTTCTGTTCAGTCGGCTTAGGTGCTCTGAAAAAACGCTTCTAACGGCAGAGGAAAACCCTGATTTTCATAAATTGCATCCATATTTTGGCAAATTCCACGCTATTCCGCGTTTTACAGCTTATTCCATTTTTATCATCAAATTCATCTGTGTGTTCGTCATCACGGAAATCATAGGGCTACATTACTTACATTACGGACCCACTGACGTGGTTCTGTTGTCACCACAAGAACTAACAACAATCACCATTTTCTTTTGTACTAGTCCAATTACCACAGCAAACACTTCAATGACCCTGCGTCATTACTACTGATAGAAATGATGTCCAGAACTACACAAACAAGTTGTTGTAATAAAGAGGAATTATACCCCCTCTTATTACAGCTTCATACACCAGTTAAAGTTGCAACACACACACACACACACACACACACACACACACACACACACACACACACACACACACACACACACACACACACACACACACACACACACACACCCTGAGGGAAAGTAACATTAAGTCAACCTTAACTAAATAAAGGGCAGCTGGTGAGGACTGCCGGTTCAGACGCCCTGGGTGACAGAACGACGAGGTGGTTATCAGGTAATGACAGTGTCACTCATCATCAGCTCTACATTCAATAGTGCTGCCTCCTGTGTGTGTGTGTGTGTGTGTGTGTGTGTGTACGCACGTGAATGAATACCACACACACACACACACACAGACACAGAGTGAAGAGGCCACATGTTGACATGTTCTGAATGAAGCAGGAAACGGTGGAGTGAATGACTAAATAAACAATGTTATTCATTTATTGTTCAGAAGTGTGTGTTAGTGTGTGTGTGTGTGTGTGTGTGAGACAGTACACACTCACCGCGGTATCACACAGCCACACACATATTTCCTTTACATAGTCTTATCCCTGGGCTGTATTCATGAGTCACCCCTGTACATCCCTGCCTTTAAATACTAAACATACACAGTTTGTGTTTGATCAACATTTATAACTATTTGTTTATTTCCCAATTTCACATCCCATGATATTCACACTGTTTTCAGATCTGCTGAGTTTCAGGAAATTGTCTTTTTTCTGTCTATTTAAAAAGACATTTATTGACTGAATGTGAAGGTGCTCTGAGCTGCCCTTTTGGTTGGAGGCTTTGTGGTTGTTTGTTGCTAGGCAACCACACAATCAGTTGATGATCAGCTGTTTGAAAACAGGTGCAGCAGCTAATTTCAAGTAAGCGTGATTTGTGGAAACTGGTTTGTGCGTTAATTAATTGCTGAGTTCTGGGAACACGTGAAGTCGCTGAAATGAAGACAGACAGGTGGAGAAAAAGGTGCCGTCAGGCGATCAAACAGGTTTCAGACAAACTGAGGCTAATGTGAGCACGCTAACTGCTAACAATCACAATGCTAACATGTAAATGCTTAGCAGGTTCACCAGCTTATGTTTGCATTAGGGGTGTAAGAAAATATCAAAAAAATCAAATATCGCGATATTACGTTTTGTGATACTGTATTGATTCTCAAAAACAATATTGATTTTGAATCAATAGTTTACATGCAAAGATTAACTCAGTCAAAACTTCATTTGCAAAGAGATGCTCCCTCTCAGAGTATGAGCCCTCTCAAGGTAGAGTTATAATATTGGATGTTACAGGGACTGTGATAAATGCAAATGCAGATCCCACTGTTCTGACTGCATTCAAAAGTGAACTTTTTTAGTCAGATTTTATGCATGTGGTGGTGTGTTTTTTATACTATGACAGTTTTCCTAAAATTAGATTAAAAATTTGCCATATATCGCCTTACTTACAGTATCACAATATATCGTAATATACTGAATCGTAACCCCTGTATCATGATACTTATCGTATCGCCAGATTCTTGCCAATACACAGCCCTAGTTTGCATGTTAACATTTGCTTATTAGCACTAAACACAATGTGCTGCTGAGGCTGATGGGAATGTAATTAGTTTTGTAGGTATTTTGTCATAAACCAATCACCAAAAAAAGTCATTACAATTCACCCTGAGGGAGACACAAATGTCTGCATGAACTTTTATGGCAATTATCCTTTAAATCTCTGGGCCACAGACCACATCTGTGTTGTACCACATCCATACTTAACCACATTTCAACAGAAGACATGTCAGGGTTCATGCTAGACACGTTAACAGAGGTGTGTCTGTGCCGTTCAAATGTCAAGATGGCACACCCAGCATAACAAATGTATGAGTAGCAGAGCATTCCATAGGCGGCGGCTGCCAGCCAAACAGCCGAGTTACTTTATTATATTAATTCGATTCATTCATTCTAATAAAATAGTTTTGATTAACAAGTTGCGATTCGCTATGCGTGTACATTTTACGACCACTAGCCACTGCTTCAAAACAATGTGAACATGATGACAAAGAAACGTGCCGGTATCAGCCCCACCCCCACATGCTCCATATGAATGTGCGTGACCACTTAGCTGAGAGGTTGTCTTCAGTCAGGAATAGGCATAGGCACCAGACCAGACTCCATTCACAAACAGTCATTTGACCTCGTTTGTGTTATTGTGTGACTTCCAGATCCAAACTAACGTGGCGTCCACAGCAGTACATTGCTTAGATTAGCTGAAGCCCTATTTCAGATCATTCTATTTCAAAGCAAAAACGTGTGCACTAAACCAAACATTGTAATCTGTAATAAGGCTCAGAATTCCTGTTTAATCTTTGTATAACTTTTCCTCATTACAGTTGTGTTGGTCATGTGCTCGACAACAACAGGATTTTAGGCTCATGTTGAACTCATGACCTGCACACACACACACACACATACACACTGATCAAACAGTGTGACGCTCACTAGGAAATGCTATAACCCTCTACAGAACATCCAGCTCTGAAATGTGTTTTTTTGTGTTCTCGGCTTTCCAACAAGTCAAAGGGGAGTCTCCTGCAGTAGCCAATCAGCAGACAGACAGAGCAACGCCACCGCCTGCAGAACAACACACATGTATATCATCAACATCTATCTATCTATCTATCTATCTCAACAGAGGTAAGAACAAGATGCGGGTCGTCATGTCATAAATAACCATCACCTCTTTTCACTGGGTGCTCTTCACATTTCTGTCTCCTTTCACTGCATTCCTTCCTTTAACAATACAACACACAGAAAACAACCCCCCAACAGAACAAACTACCTCCAGATGGAGATCTGAAGGAGGCTGCGACAGAGAAGAGAGGGGCAGATCCCCGACTTCAGACACTCCAAAGAGCTGTAGCGAAGAGAAGCCGGCCCATGTGGACTTTATGACGCCGCGTATGAGCCCCCTCCACACCTGCACGTGACTCAGCAAAAACTCTTTCTGGCTAGAACATGAGCCCGAGGAACGACGGCGAGGCAGGTAAATCTTACAGATAGTTTTGAGGAGTTGAAGGGCAGGTTTTGTCAGGTTTTTGTTGTACACAACAATCTTCATTTCAGTGACATTCACCATAAAAAAACCTTGTTTGCAACTCATTTTGACAGCAACAACCAGCCCGGATACATTACATTAGAGGGGTAGGGGTGGGGGACGGGATGTTCAGCTGTAGGTAAAAAGTCAGCAGTAGATGTCACATAGAAGTGGTGTACATCATCTGAAAGTTTGAGGTACAGCTCAGCACTGTGTGACAAGTTGTTCTAGTCATAAATCAGAAATGAAAATGAATTTAATCATTTATTACAATAAATTGTGAAAGTGTATAAGGGCTCAGAACATTATGATAGAAGTATATGATGGTCATCCCCATGCTCTATTATGTCTCAGAAGTTGTTGCAGCAATTTTTGGGTTGATACCATTCGTTACACAGATTTGTTGCTAAATTTAACCATTTTTAACCATTCGAGAGTTAATAAAAATGATCAATAATCCCTCCAAAATACCACATTAAGACACCAAGACCTTGAGGAACACCAGAGAAAAAGACAGGCTGAAAAAGCCAAAAGTTTCATGAGGCTGTCATTATCTTAGAGGTCACCACAGGTCATTTTATACAGTGAGGTCAAATTAATTAAAAAAAATGAAATATGAAATTACTATTATGGGGACTAACATCATCACACATGAATACAATTTATGGAATTTAACACTGTTTAGGGACCCCAGTATGCAGAAATATTCAGATACACCATTTTAGAATAGGACACAATAACACATTTATACTGCATGAAAAGAAGTGCATGTGATTATCATAAAGTGGGCATGTCTGTAAAGGGGAGACTCGTGGGTACCCATAGAACCCATTTACATTCACATATCTGGAGGTCAGAGGTCAACGGACCCCTTTGAAAATGGCCATGACAGTTTTTCCTCACCAAAATTTAGCGTAACTTTGTAGCGTTATTTATGTTACATGGTTGGTAACAATGGATTTCTTAGTTTTTTTCGTTTCATATGAGACCAGTATCTTCACTCTAGTTTTAAAACTGAGCCGCTACAACCTCTGAAACACAGCATAACAGCCGTCGGATTGTTACGGGGTTAAACTGTTCAAACACACATTTTAAATTCAAGTCTGGATCGCAATGTTTCCAAAAATGTGAACTATGTCTGGCAAAAACATGTAGAAAATGATGCTAAACTAATAACTGGAAATAATGGTTATTTCTTTATTCATCTGGAAATTATATATTCGATTAATCATTTAGTCCATAAAATGTCAGAAAATAAAATGCTTCTTAAAGCCCAAAGTGGCGTCTTCAAATGACAAAATATTCAGTTCGCTATCATATAAAACACACTGGAATAGCTGTTTAGCATTTTTCCTTCATGACCTAAATGATTAATAGATTAATGAAATAGTTGCAGATTAATTTGAAACAAGCAGAGACACAATACGTGATACAAAAACCTTTTCTTTACTTGATTTAATGATCCTTAATCAATGTTTAAGAAGTCAAATGTGCTCTGATATTCTTACACTCTTGAGTTTAATGGATACTAACTGGTTTTAGTGTGCAAGATTTTAATTTGAAAGGAAATATTTCAAAATGAAAGATGCCTATTTTTCAATTTAATTTTAAGTTTTTTAGGGAAACATGGCGCTCCTGTGTGAAATTATAGCTCAGCTTTTGACTAATAAGTATAATATTAACCTCTGAAATGCAGTTGTGGGAAGTAACTAAGTACTTTTACTCAAGTACTACATAAGTGCAATTGTTAGGTACTTTTACTTTATTAACTCCATTTTATGCTACATTTATACTTCTACTTTACCACTTTCAGAGGGAATTATTGCACTTTTTACTCAACCCTTATTTGACAGATATTACTCTGCAGATTAAGATTTTTAATAACCAATCAAGTAATTTACCCAAACATATATAATAGTTAAAATCAGCTCCACAACCAGATGAAATGCTGCTTTCATGTTTTTTACATCATATAATAATAACTAAGGCCATTCTGTCTGCATACTGTATGAGTACTTTTACTTTTGATACTTTATGTACATTTTACTCAATAAAATGTTGAATGCAAGACTTCTACTGGTGAAGGAATATTTTTACATTGTGGTATTAATACTTTGTCCACAGCTGCTGTAATGTAGAGAAGGAGACAGTCTCTCAAAATGGAAATACTCAAAGTAAAGTATCTTTAGGTACTCTGAACGGTGTCAATTTAAACCAGGATTAGAGTTCGACCTCAGGCTGCATTAGGAGGAACCATCTCAGCCTGGTTTTAATTCACTGTTTCATTAGATGTGTCATGATTACCGATGAGCAGCAGGTCGACCTGGAACTCCTCTGACAGTGATGAAAGATTTTTTGTAAATTAAATAAAAGTAACAATACTAAAATATGAAACTTAAATACAAATACTAAATCCTGCATTTACAAATCTTATTGTGTGGAAACACCAGGCTTGACTTAAACATTGCTTTCTCAACTTTGTTAAACTAAATGTAACAAGTAAAGACAAAGATAGATGTAAAATAATTTGACGTGCTTTATATGTTGTTGGGTAATAGAATCCAGTGATTCTCAAAGTGGGGACCAGGGACCCCCGCGGAATCATTTGCTATGAATTATAAAATTGTGCTGTATCGTTAAAAAGTGCATATCTACAGATAGGGACCATTTGGACCACTAAAACAAGCATGTTGTGTCCAGTACTCCCACACACGTTAGCTTTGGGCCAATTGAAACTCTGATATGATTGTGACACACAGCAATAAGATCATTATTTTTAAGTTGAAGCACTGAAAGTCAGCTTTAGACTGGTAACTTTAAATATCTTGATTTATTAGGACTGTGCCAGTCGTGCTACTGTTCGTTCAACAAGGTTATAAGATAAATGACTTGAAATGTAACTATACATGCTGTCATGTTGAGTCCAAATGCAATTTGAATAAAGTCATCCTGTAAGTGATATTAACATTCAATAACATTGCAAACTTTTAGAATACAAATATTTCCAATGGCATGTAGTAGCATATCCTCAATCAATCATTTACTCCCCTGTAAGGGGTCCCTGGCCACAAAAACATTTTTTATGCTAAATGTGAGGGTTTCTGGACAATATCTGTCATTGTTTTGTGTTGTTAATTGATTTCCAATAATAAATATATGCATACATTTGCATAAAGCAGCGTATTTGTCCACTCCCATGTTGATAAGTGTATTAAATACTTGACAAATCTCCCTTTAAGGTACATTTTGAACAAATACATGTGCCATTAATTTGCAATTCATCATAGACAATCATGCGATTAATCACGATTAAATATTTTAATCGATTGACAGCACTATAATATACATTATATTTTATAAACTGATCACCGGAGTATACAATCTTAATGAACAAAGTATCAACAGCTGTCAATTGAATGTAGTGGGTGGGGGAGGGAGTACAATATTTCCCACTGAAATCAAAGTATAAAGTAGCCTAGAGTAAAAAGTGCAGTACTTAAATATACCTAGTTGTATTCCACCACTTGCCTCAGATCAGTAATAAAGTCTTCATTTCTACCTTGACATCAGACTAGAAAGGGTAGCCTATAGACTAGAAAGGGTAGCCTATAGACTAGAAAGGGCAGCCTATAGACTAGAAAGGGCAGCCTATAGAGCCTATAGACTAGAAAGGGTAGCTTATAGACTAGAAAGGGCAGCCTATAGAGCCTATAGACTAGAAAGGGTAGCCTATAGACTAGAAAGGGCAGCCTATAGAGCCTATAGACTAGAAAGGGTAGCTTATAGACTAGAAAGGGCAGCCTATAGAGCCTATAGACTAGAAAGGGTAGCCTATAGACTAGAAAGGGCAGCCTATAGACTAGAAAGGGCAGCCTATAGACTAGAAAGGGCAGCCTATAGAGCCTATAGACTAGAAAGGGTAGCCTATAGACTAGAAAGGGCAGCCTATAGACTAGAAAGGGCAGC
>CAKAKR010052872.1:0-23856 GCA_916700685.1 Adelosebastes latens | reverse complement strand
GTTGCCTAAGCCTAACTAAATCGATATTTTCCTAAACCTAACTAAGTAGTTTTGTTGCCTAAACCTAACCAAGTCGATATTTTCTTAAACCTAACTAAGTATTTTTGTTTCCTAAACCTAACCAAGTCGATCTTTTCTTAAACCTTACTAAGTAGTTTTGTTGCCTAAGCCTAACCAAGTTGATCTTTTCCTAAACCTAACTAAGTAGTTTGTTGCCTAAGCCTAACCAAGTCGATCTTTTCCTAAACCTAACTAAGTAGTTTGTTGCCTTACCAAGTCGATCTTTTCCTAAACCTCACTAAGTAATTTAGTTAATCAAATAGATTACGTTTCGTGACTATTTCATGAACTGCCGTGAGACTGTGTTGTATGAAGTGTGATAGTTTTTAGATTGATCCCAATACATGTTTTGTTACTCATTATCATTATAGAACATTTTCGCATTCAACCCTTGTATGAGAGAATATCAGCAAAGCAGGATGTCATAACACAAGATGAGCCACAGTAAATCATATGCACACAGACGTGGCCTATACTGCCCATTTCCTCTGTTTTTGTTTACATCAGCGCTGTGTAACCGGCGGCCCGTTCTGACTCAGTGTGACGCCAATCTCTCCAACTGCTGGGAGGGTTAGCGCTCAGTGGCCGGCACGGACATTCTTACTGTTCCACTAATAAGCCTTATATGCACGTTCTCTTCAAATAATTACACAGGCAGTATGCACAAGCATGCTCACTGCACCGGTACAGTGGGCTTCAAGTCGGACACATGATAGCCCTCTTAATGAAGTCTGATCTGTGTGTGTGTGTGTGTTTGTGTGTTTCTGCTGATCTGCTTTGACAATTTTTGTCCTCTGATCTGATATGTAAACAGGAAGATATCACACATAAATATAATTAGAAAACACACACACACACACCACTGATTTAAGAGAGCAAACTGTGAATGACATTTATTTTCTAAGAACTGAAACATTCATTTTTAGTAGCTAGTAGTGCAGTGGAGAGCCGGGTCCTCAGTGTTGGAGTTACAATAAAAACAACACCATGACCTTTTACAAATATTAGGAAAAAGCGTGTGACCGGTGTTTACAGTCCATTGTAATTGACTTATTTGGGTCAAATGGCCACTCTGTAAAAGTCCTGCATCATGGAAACTGCTTGAAAATCTGCTCCTGAACTATAATAATGCTGCATTATGAGAGAATATTAGCTTGATTTGTTGAGCCCCTTCAGGAGGTTTTGAGTGGGCTATTACAAAGCAGATGGGTACACAGTAATTTTACCTATACGTCACTGCATGCCGCACAGGTTACTGTGATGACAAGACCCTCAAATGATGGAAGATCTGTATCATCATCATGTAAAAGATAAACTAGTAAATAGTAAATTATTCAGGTCACCTAGTGCTGCTACGTCATGTTGAGATCTATTGAGGAAATACCAAGCACCGCCCACCAGCCAGAGCACAGCCAATAGGGACGCTCTCTCTCTGAAATGACCTGTGATTGGCCAAAATCTCTCAGAACACTTGAATTACAATATGCTGAGAGGTTATTATGGATTTTTTGCCCAATGATGCCAAATAATAGTTGCCTACTGAAGCTTTAAGAATAAAACTTGCGATATTACACTTACAAATAATCTCATTTAACACAGGAATCAAAAAGTTATGATATTAATTTTAGGCTGGAGAGAAATTGTGTTATGTTGCTTTTGCAGGGACAAATTTGAATAGGGATCTGCTGTCAAATCAAGGTAGTAAACCTTTATTGAAAAGAATGGTACATCACCTATATAATTTAGCAGAAGCATAGCATTTTTAAAGACTATCAGTGGCTGCTGATAGTGGGTGATGCTAACAGAAAGACCCTCATCTCTCAGTTGCTATAGCCAACTAATTAGTCTACAGCAAGAAAAGCTCGTCTCCTGCTGTTCACAGCCAGACGTTTCCCCTTTGTACCACCGGATCCGATTTAGCCTTTTCCCCATCCAGCTACTGGGTTCCTTGCCAAATGTCATTCAATAAATTGTTTCATATTCATTCATTTTGACCTAAGTCCCCCCTGGTTGCGTTGCTCCGCAGTTGTTGTGTATAAAATTTCATATTTTCTAACAAGGATAAGTGTCACAGGTTTATTATGTCCCACAGTAATTGACGTAATTTTTAGAGTTACTTTTTAGAGCTAATTTTTAGAGTAAATAATTCAATTCAAGTTCAGTAAATAATTGCACTCAGAAAAATCATCCCATGTGTGCCGTGTAAATTAGATTGTGGTAATGTCACTGTTCAGAAATGTTATGACGCACGTCCATACACGCAGGAATAAGACAGTTTTTGATGTCACTGTGAAGGGGTGGCGAGGCAACATACTGTACTGGAACAAAAAGGGCACGCCTGCTCCAGCAATATTAACAGTCTGGAGAACAAGGAGGGTGAACAGTCTTCTATTTATAGTGAGGAGCTGATGACTAAAGTAATAAGAACAGCTGTGCAGAGAGATGGCTGAAGGCCAGGTGAGTAAAGGCAGATACCTGAGGGGGGAGGAGACGGCACAGGTGTGACTTGAAGTGTTTATTTAGGCTTCAAGTCTACTGAGCAAACTGTTTTCCTCCACTGTGTCAGTGGTAGTTCTGTTAGCTGTTAGCTGATAGCCAAACACACCGTCCAAAACAATAAAAGTGAGCAAACTGTTTTCCTCCCGCTGTGTCTCTGGGCGCAGAGCAGCGGCTGAGAGGCGGCGATGCATTCAGCTGTCTGATCACTTGCAGCACCAATCAATGGCAGTATCAAAAAGCAATAAAAGGTGTTTTGAGGAAGTGTGAGTCACTCTTGAGCTAGCGGAGATAATAATGGTATGTCCACAGCCTCCGTCCTTTCCACGCTTCCCATTCATTGTCAATGTAAGCAGCCGTGCAATGCGTTCTGGTAGTGTGGATTCGAGAGATCAAGTCGCCTGCTCCTCATTTGCATAAAGTTGTAGTCTAGGCTACTTAATGCAAATCAGGGGTGCCTGACGCGACTCGCCGCCTCTGGAAACTCCTGAGAAACTTTTAAACTAAGCGTTGTCAATCTAAAATAAAGACAGATTTAGCAACTGCACGGCTTATTTCTCACATTTTCAGCAGCACATTTCGATGAACTACTGAAAAGAAAGTTTCCAAACGAGCCGCCATGTTGGTTCCGGTTTGAAAGCTGGGAGCAGCAGCCCACGAGGGAAAGCGTTTGTCCAATCAGGTGCCTTGTTTCTAGTGGCAGCCCATGAAGTGTCCAATGGGAGGCGATCCCTCGCGATAAAAAACGCCCCTGTGGACATGTACCATAACTCTGTTTTATTAAGGTGTCCCAGTAGGCTAAGCCATGACCGTGTGACTGTGAGCCAGCACGCAGGAAGCTGAAACTGAAGCCAGAATTCAGCCGTAAATATTTGTATCATTTGGACCTGAGGTTTTCTTATTGGTACGAGTCAAAATGTTTTCTGTGAAAGGGGCCTGTGCTATCTAGTGGCAGACACAGGTGGAGACTTGGTAGACAAGAACATGGTTACACAACCATTGAATTAAAAGTTATTATGATCCCTGATTTTTTTTCTTCCAAAATAATTCATAGGTTCTATGTAAAGTCATCCCACGCTCACATCCCTGATTCCAAAATGTGCAGTGAACTAAAGCTCGGATGGAAAGACGCAAAGAAGCTGTGGTTTCTGTCGTGGAAGTTGCATCTATGATCAGATGTACTTTATAGGGGTTGACTGAGTGCAAAAGACCTTTTCAGAAACAGCTCAGAGTATAAAAATGACACCGGCTACTGTTTCCAAGAAATAGTCTGTCTGGTGTGAGTTCAGGTAAAAAAAATCTTAATGGTTGTGCTAGCACATAAATACACTGCAATTATATAAAGGAGAACCTTCTACCATTTTCCCTGGAGACATAGGTCTTTTTTACTGATTAGATAAATGACTGTAATTTCAGGATTTCACTCAGTTTGGCAAGTTAAGCCTGTGGACGAGTTCATTTAAAGAGGACCTATTATGTTTTTGTGCTTTTTTTCCCTTTCCTTTAGTGTGTTATATAGTTTTTTTTGTGCAAGTAAAAAGTCTGCAAAGTTGCAAAGCCCAAAGTCCACGCCAAAGGGAGTTACTCTCCCCCACAGAAACACTGCTCCTGAAACGCCTTGCTTGAAGTCTCGCCTTTTCTTACGTAACATGGTGATGTCACCAAGTAACACATTTGCATAATAAAAATAGTGGCTAGTTTGGCACGCCCTCAAACAAAGCTGGTATGAGGAAAATAAAGCATTTTTGAACTTTATAAAGCATGTAAACTTGTTCTAGTAGAAACCCAAAATACAACTATGCACTCGAAAATGAGCATAACAAGTCTTTTTTAAAAGCCACTTGTTTCCCCTGCTGGTATTTTGCCTCAAATCTAGACTAATAGTGAGTGCAGGATGTTGACTGCGTGAGCGTCCAATGATAAGAAGACAAGGTCACCTCTGCCTGTTTGACTCTCTGCCCTTCTAGTGGCATCTACTTCACTCAGAGTACTGATAAATGGAAGGACAACTCAATGTAAACACCGAAGAGTGCACCAGTGCACACATCATGCCATATTTAGGTGGGAGTGCAGCGAGAGTACGGGTTCTTGTGCCGAGTCCACATGGAAATGACCATAATAGAATTTCCTCTCGTGTTCCTGATGCTAAATGTGGCAGGCGGTAATGTCCGCAGGTTCTCACAAGATGAGGGTACACAAGGCCGTGCCCTACAATCTGTGTGTGACCACCTCGCTGGAACTCCTGGGCTCCAAAGAGTCATTACCAACAGCAGGAGAACACAGAGAGCTGACTTAATGACGGACTGGGTCAATACTGGCTGCGCGTTAGCCTAGCCACTGCACCGAGCTAATTATGTATAATTTGTCTTGGCAGCACCGTGTGCATCGGTGGCTCTGAGTCCTCCGTGACTCCAGGGATGATCCTTATGGAGGGACTGATGCTCTGTAATGTGAGAATGGATGCGGAGGTGACAGGCGGGGCAAACATATACAGTCGAGGTAGCTACATAACACACGTACACATGCACAATAAGGGTCCATACGAACTCATGCAAACATTCAAATGCTGAACCTCGGTGCACTCCCTTACCTGTGCTCTCATCTGAACCCATGAGCCATCGGAGTTCGCTTTGCGTCATGGCACGATTTTTGGGTGAGGAGGCCTGAGAACTGTTGAATCTAATGCTGCTAGCTACTTTTATTGGAAAAGAGTTGGCAACACTGGGCGAACTTTTTCGGTTGGATCATTTAAAAAAGTTTTTGTGTACTCTTGTTTGTTTCTCAGCACCCGACCTTTAAGAGTAAAACTTGTGGTATTTGACTCCCTACTAATCTCATTTAACACAGGAATCAAAAAGTTATGTGATTTTATGTTGGGGAGAAATTGTGACTGATATGTAGCTTTTACAGGGACACATTTGAATAGGGATCTGCTGTAAAATCAAAGTAATAAATCTATTAAAATGAATGGTACATCACCTATATCATTTCAGCATTTTCATTGTTAAAGGCTGCCAGTGGCTGCTGATGGAAGGGGATGCTAACAAGAAGACCCTCATCTCTCATCTCTCTCTGGTGCAAATATATATGTAGGCTACATAGCACACGTACACATGACCGTAACGATCCGTACGAACTCCTGCACAAATGCAAATGCTGAACCTCGTTGCACTCCCTTACCTGAGCTCTCATCTGAACCCATGAGCCATCTCAGTTCGCTCTGCGTCATGGCAGCTTTTGTGTTCAGACTATCCCTCATATCTTAATTTGGCCCATCATGTTTATGGAGCGCGATAGTGATCAACATCCCAGATGAACAACTCTGTGCACCCAATGTTTTCTTTGACCTCAAGGGACCTGGCTACTCAAGCCTTAGTGAGTACAAAGTGTACTGGTGTGTGTGTGCGTGTGTGTGTGTGTGTTTGTGTGTGTGTATATATCACTACGCTGTGTATTACCTGGGAATACCTCGCTGTTGCTGCCAAGAGGATTTCATTGCTTTGGAAAATAAAAATGAAAAGTTGCAAGGATCGATTAAATCAGGGTTTCTCAACCATTTTAGTTTCCAAAGTTCTTATGATCCCAGTAAATTGTAAACACTGCAGGGGCAGAAATGGAATATAATATTCAAAACTATGTTTTCATTAGTTTATAATCACCTGAAACTAAGAATTGTTGTGTTTTTGTCAGCTTAGAATGAGCCCTTCATATGCATAGGGAGCGGGTCCTCTTCACGGAGTCCGCCATGTTGCTCCGCCATGTTTCTACAGTAGCCAAGAACGGACAAACCAAACACTGGCTCTAGAGAGAGCATTTAACGTTTTTCCGTAACCTGAAGGCCACCGTAGTTCTCCGAGACGAGAGAAATTAGTGGCGTTAAAACAAATTTGTGTTAACGCGTCATTATCACGTTAACTTTGACAGTCCAGTTATTATGATAAGGACGGCCTCTGAGCGAGACAAACAGCGTTACCGCGGTTTTGCGCTCTGCGCCTCACGTTACCGCAGTCTTGGAAAGGGAGGAGTGAGCAGAGGGGTACTCAGTTGGTTGCAATCTGCAACCACACCACTAGATGCCACCAAATCCTACACGCTGTACCTTTAAAATGCAGCACGAACGCAGCAAATCGCCATCAGAACCAGAAAGTGTTTTGTGTGCATGGACTCTGGGTATGGTGAAAATGAATAAATCTTATTTAGATTCTTTTCATTCACTGTCTTGGGAATAGACAGACAAGGACAAACAGTCAAATAGTAGTCATGATTTTCTTGGCCTTGTGGAGTATTCATTTCACATACACTGTGGCCACTGACTGAAGTGGGGAGCTGAATAGCTTGGAGGCTGTATGGGACACTTTTTGCACTCTCAATGAAATAAAAGAAAAGCGTATTATATGTTATATTTCCAATTACATAGGGCATTCAATTACTTTACAAGTGGACACTTGACATTTCACTGAGCAGATTTCAGTCAATATCTCTTTGGGCGCACGTTTCGTTGTTCTCCTTTTTGCTCAGGAAGGTTCCTAATGGAGTGAAATGACCCGTAATTATCTCAGTGGCAGCCATGATAAGAGCTGTTCGAATCCTCTAAATGCTAAGGGAAGGTGCTTCAATGCTTCCTTTATAATCTCCCTTTAGCATAGGATACACTGGACCATCCTTTACCAAAGGAAAGGAGATAATAACATCCCACAATTCCTTGCGGCCGCAACTTTTAGTGACACACCATTATTCCGTTCATGAAAACAAATGATATTATATTATATGTTGATGTGAAGTGTTACAGCAGCAGAAGAACCTGCAGTATCTCTCTTTCACGCCGCGGGTGAAGCAGTCTGTCACTGAAAGAGCTATTTAACAACGCACAGGGAGAAGTTGTAGTCCATCTTCGGAACATTGTAGCTTTACCACAGCAGATCCACGTCAGTAACATCCGCTGCCGTTGCAAAATGATTACGAAGCCTAGTGTATAAGTGCAGTCAGATTCTCTTAACACCACAGTTGTCTTTTCCAAAGTCCTTCTGAATTCTCCTTCACATCTTTCCTTGACCTCATGATGTTTTCCATCAAGGTCAAGGAGAAGTGGTTAGTCCAAGACAATTTTTTTACTTTTCAACTGCAGCCCATGTGTCTTGAATGCTGAACTTTCTCTCTATAAAGAACAGCACAAAGTGGCCTTTGTCAGTGTTATGCTCCCCCTCCTTCTGATCATGCTGATCCTGTCTTATGCCTAATCTCGGTCAGTGTTTCTTCTCTCCAGGTGTGGCTGCTCTCTTGATTGGGAGTCAATAAAGAGGGGGATCGATGGGATTTGGGATCACTCTCTCTTCCACTCTGGCCTGGCAGCAGCAGCAGCAGCAGCAGCAGCAGCAGCAGCATAGTGACCACTTGTAGTTTTGTTTTGTTCTTTATCTTTTCTGGTGAGTCCGGTGGTTTAGTTTTTGGTGTTTTGTTTCTGTTTGTCAGGGTTTAGTTTGGGGTTATGTCGTTCAGGGGTAGAGCGAAGCACCCGGTTCCGCCGGCTCTGTAAGAGCTGGGCTGAGGTGGCTTCCCCTCTTTTGTTCCTTTTTGCCGACTCACCAGTTCAGTTAGTTATGGGTAAAACCTTAGGGGTTAGTTTGGTTCTTTTACTTAACTTAGCTCTTTTGTTAATTATTGGTCTACTATTTCTGTGTTGCTCTTAAATAAAAACTTGTATATTTTTTGAAAACTCTTGATTCTTGTGATTATGTCCGACCTCGTCAACAAGCTTTTCTCGGGGTCGTAACAGTCAGCCACTATCACTTTGCATCATGTCAGTAGTTGAAGTAGTAGAAGTTGTGTAACCCACAGAATCAGAACACTTTGCTCATGTTGCTAATTAACACAAAGGTGATCTTCTTCTGAACAAGGCCATCACTTACAAAATTCTTACATCAGTCTGCCCTTTGCTAAACATCTAAAGGACTTCTTGCACAAAGCTCCGTCAAGGTAATGTGTTGAATTTAATTTTTTGGAGAGAAAGAAGTTCTTTTCATATGTTTTCTTTTTGGTGAATCTCTCACAGAACTTGCCGTACTTTCTTTTAAAAGCGGGACGCTCTTACATAGAAAATATATTTATCAAGCATAACTTTTTCTCACCATACGCCCAGCAAAAATTACACAACAACGTTCACCCTTTTGTCGCAAGCACACTGGATGCAGACAGCGACAGGCAGCCGGGTGATGTAAGGCAGATGGTGAATTGTGAATAATTCAGTGTTCCATCACTGCGTTGAGTGCGGCCACCTTGTTGACACTTTTATATGCAGTATGCATGCGTGGTCATATGGTGGATTCTATGGTTAAGAGCATTGAAAACATAAATGGACAGCAGCCTAAATGTATAGAATAGGCCTTCTATAATCACCTTGGACCTTGCTCACAAATGTAATGATTTAATGACATCTGTCATCCCATTTATAATGTGCCAGATGTTACGTAATCTAGAAGAGGTGGCAGGTGCTATCCATGCAGGGGCAACAGTTGATTTGTGTTGCTTGGTAACGCCGGGAAAAAAAGCATATTTGTGGATTAGATGCAGCAATAGAGGAGTGTGTTTTGATGTTACACTTACTGTAAATGTGATTAGCGTGGCTATCTTATAATGGTTCATCAAAACTAGCTGCGACTCGCCGCTTTCATTATTCATGGATTTTCTTGGAGCCTTTGAAGATCAAAGAAGAGCCGATAATGACTTTTGGTTTATCTGTTATTTACACACGTTGAGAAGAAGATTAAATAACTATTTGATACAAGAACAACCCCTGATGCTGTATTATACTGCAAAGTTAAACAGCACTCCAGGCAAGCTTGATGGAACCATTTTTATGTGGTGTGTGTGTAACTAATATCTCTCTGGGGAGAGTGTTGAGTGGACGCTTTGTGTACATATACCTATACTGTACATTTTTCAGTCTTGTAAGCAAAATGTATCAACAGGCACTGTACTTTATGTGTCCCTGGTTGCTTAGCTCTCACAGGCTAACTGGCTCTGACCCTGAGTGGGGACTACAGTGTACACAGGGACTGTCTGTACACTGCTAAGCAGGGACGGACTGGAAAATGAAACGGCCCTGGAAAAATGCAAATCACCTGGAGCTGGCTTTTAACTCCACAAGGCGGAACAAGAGCAGTTCTTCTCATGACAACTATTAAAAAGTGAATTAATAGCCTGCTATTTGCAGTTTAGACCTATAGATGCACTGTAGTGTCCATATAGGTGACTAGCCAATTGCATAGGGCGGCACTTTGGCAAGGGCGGTGAAATGTGGGCCAACTCATGAGCAAAATTGCGGAGTAACAAATAGCAGTAACGGCAGGCTTGCTACCTTTACAAAAAATACGTTTATTCAAGGGTGCTATTAATATACTTCTTTTAAACGGAATATAAAAGAGTATGCTTTCAGTTTACTTTTTATGTATTTATCAGAGATATACGTAACAAAATTATACTGACAAATATACAGAAAAGTCCAAGTGTACTTGGCAAGTACACAGAAGAGTTCAAATACACTTGGCTTATACTGAAAAGAATTGAAAAGTATAAGTATATTTGGCTAACTTAAAGAAAACTTACTAGTTAATAGTTTTTACTGCAAGAATACTTGTATGTTTTTTTTTAAGTTAACTTATAGTTCTTAGCCAAATATACTTATACTTTTCAGTATAAGCCAAGTATACTTGTAAAACTAGTAGTTTACTGAGAGTATGCTTTTAAGTGTACTTTCATAAACTAAAAAGTGGGCTACCAGTATATAACTAAAAGTATACCTCTAAGTTCACTTGTAATAGTTCCCTAACCCATATGAAAATGAGGGTTGTGTGTAAGAGTAAGCGACAATATCTCCAACAGTATTGCACAAATGTGATGAGAGAGGAATGAGATAAATAGATAAATAAATAAAGAATATAGTACCAAAGTGGCTCAATAACAGCAGTATGATGATTTAGTGCAATCTTTTGTAACATATTGTTGATACTGTGAGCACACTAGTGTTGCTATTTGCGTTATGTGTATGCAATATTGGCCTTTGTGTGTTGTAGCTGGTATGCTATACGTTGCAGATAGAGGGGCGGCATAATTGTTTTTTGCCTACAGCGGCAGAAGTGCATGTGCTGGTCCTGTACAGATGTATGTGTGTGTTGCCACCTATAGACAAAGAAAGTAATAGCTTCTGCAAATGTGACACCTTTGTCACCCGCAGGCAATGAGAAGTACAACAAAATATATTGTTTTTCCATGCCATCTAGAACGACACGAAGATTTGACACCTCTATTTACCAGACAACATCACTGTTGGAAAATAAATCAGTTTTATGATGTCACAATGCCATGGTTAATGTTTGTTAGGTTTGGGCATAAAAACGTCTTGGGTAGGTTTCAGTATTAAGCAAAAAATGTGATGTGGTTAATATTTAAAGACATGTAACTGTTTATGGTAATCATGTTGTTCAAAGCAGAACAACCAGTCTTACACCTGACCTACCTACTGCCTGTATCGGATGTATGTGACACATTTAAAATGTGTTATCTTTATGTACGTACACAATGTACCACAGCAATTAGCAGCCTGTGTTTATAATGATCTATAATTATACACTATACATGCGATGACATCTTGTTTTAATCATCGTAATGACATGCATTCTCACTCCCCAACCACGAACTGTGTCTGTAGCACATCTGCAGATCATGTGAGCATTTAAATCATCATTTTATAGTCATTTGGAGACAATATGATGCTAATGTTCCTGGACTGTTTGTGAATACATTTGTGAGTCTGAGCTTGATATTTTTCTTATTATGAACAATGAAGACACAGATAGTCATTCATCTTCTGTTTAAAAAAACACTCAGATTAAGGCACTTTGAGAAACAAAATAAAAAAAGATTTCAAAGATTAATTTCAGATTTTATCGTGGAAAAAAGTGTGTATTCAGAGATAAAGTGAGTTTTGTTAGAAAGCTGGTTTAGATTTGAGAGTAACGCAAAAATTCAAACTTTCTATATCCTGTGTCTAAACAGAAATTTGGTTGAATGTGTAACACCAGTATTTTTTTTCTTAATGCACAAACCTCATATTGTAAAATAAGACTACTACTGTTAGTTTAAGGTTCTCATTTTGTCCCATTCACATCGTGAAACAATTCTCACTGTCCGAGCTATTTATGTGAGCAAGAACACAACATTTGGGTGTCGTTATTAACATTAACAAGGACTAAGTAGGACAATGCAGTGGCTGGAACATACGCAAGAAGCGGCTAGCCCTGAACACAGAGTTTCAGCAGCAGCTGGGAGGGAGGGAGGGCCGTTATCTAAGACATGTCCTCCCTCAGTACAGCTAGAGACAAGGATGCACCTGCCCTCATACAGCTACACCTCCATTGGTGTCTTTGTTATTGTTGGACCCAGTGACCCAAAACAACTGCATTTAGAAAAGTTCACTCAAGTCTGAAAGGATTAGTGGTGGTTCTATGCATATTCTTGATTAAAGCCGGAAATGTTATGTTTCTACTCCCCGTTAAAAGCTTGATAAGTGCTGTAAGAAATGAATACCCCGGCTGCTAACAGCTGGCTGGATTTACATATCATTTATCATGAACCCCTCAGAATAGGAGAGAAGCAGAAATGTATTTAGTGTGTTGTATATTCAAGGGGTGTATGTTTCATTTCAACACATATGAAGCAGGGGGTTCTGGAGGTCGTCCCCCTGGAAAATTTTGAGCGTCAAACACTTCATTTCCTACATCCTGGTGAAAATATCTGCATCCATTCATGATGGAAATGTCTTTATTTATGTAAAGGAAAACACACAATTCAGGTGAAATAAAAAAACCATAATGGAATATGTTGCAGTAAGGCTCTCAGGCTTTCTGTATTGCTTTCAAATATGTATTCTCCTGTAGGGCTGCACAATTAATCGAATATTAATCACAATTTTGGCTTCCCACAATTAAATGAACATGATCGACTGCGATATTGACTTTTAAAATGCACGTTCTGCTCATAGAAAACTGTGCTGCATATCAAAATCAAGCGCTTCCTAAACTAACAGCCAGCCACCAGCTGGCGATCGAGATGTTTTGGCTTCACTTTTGGGTATAGATATTATCTATACAACCAATGTGTTTATGATTAAATTAGGAGCATAAAATTGTTTATCTAGCTCTTAATGGTGCTAATTTTGCTTTTGAAGTGCACCAGATTGAAGCATTTAACTTTAACTTTTACTAACAAAGGGGTCAGGTGAATATTCCTGTATTTTTTCATATATTGCAATATATTTAGCAGAAAAGAATATTGCAATGTCAGTTTTTTCCAACATCATGCAGCCCTAATTTGTACATTAGCAGGAATGTAGCACAGCATGTAAGTGAAAACAGTGCGCTGTTTTTTTTTTATGTGAAAGTGCAATAAAAATATGTTGTTGCTAAAATCAATGAATAATCGTGATAAATAATCGTCATCTCAATATTGATCAAAATAATGATCATTTTGGTCATAATCATGCAGCCCTATTCTCCTGTTGATCAACTTCTCTCATCTAATGTTATTTCTGCTGAATCAGCACACACACGCAGGAATGATTTACTCCTCTGTCCTCTTTTGTGTCTTTTGCTTGGGGAAGTAACCTCTTTAAATGAGCATGTGGCACCTATTCATCTCAATGATACATCAATAATTAAATAAAAATAAAATAAACAACATTAATTTTGTATTAATTTATAAACCCCTGGACTTTACTGTAATAGCTCATATGTGTTACAGCAAGATTTCTGCTCATGTTTGAAACTTTCTGCACATTGAAAACACATCAGTGTTCTCTGAGAAGTTGAGAGTATAGTCGTAATATTTTGAGGAAAAAGTAGCTAATATTATGAGAATAAAGTCATAATATTTCAAAATCTACCTGCCCTATAGTCTGCTGTGCCTTTCTTTTTTGCTCTGCTGATATGGTAGTTTCTCATTCAGACCATTTGACAGACACATAACCCCATTTAGGACAAAGTTCAGGGAAGCGGCCGTGGGCTGTTCTTCATCAGAGGTGGAAAACCAAACCTAACTGAAAACACGCATAAATCTCACTATTGTGTGTCTACACAAATGTAACTTCACCACCTCTGATAAAGTGCAGCTCACAGCCGCTTCCCCAAGCTTTGAAGTGGGAAACATCCTGGAGCAGGGAGACAGTCCCAAACAGAGCAAAGGTTTCTATAAGCCAGAGACAGCGACACAGAGCTGGCGGCATCGTAATATTATAATATTATGACTTAAAAAAGCAGTGGGTAGAAACGGAGAAAATATGATCAAAAAAGTTATGTTTATAAAACGGTCACTAGATCCTGACAGTAGTGCATGAGACAGGTAATCTGAAAATAATCATGTGCCTCTGTGTCCTCCGGTGCTCCTAATGGCATCTGTAAGATTTCACAGACCGGAGGAAAACAACCAATCAAAGCCAAGCTGGAGCCTTGCCGTCTCTGAGCAGCTGTCAGTCAACTCACAAACTTTCTCATGATTGACAGCCGCCTCCATTGAATGAACAGCCAATAGGAACGCTCTCTCTCTGAAATTACCTGTGATTGGCCAATTTCCCCCAACACAGGCTCGATTTTGTAAAGCCTGAAAACAGAGCCATGACGAGGTGCAGAAGTCTAGTTTTCTCTCAGAACGCTTGAATTACAATATGCTGAAAGGTTATTATGGAATTTTTGTCCAATGATGCCAAAAATATACTGCCTACTGCAGGTTTAATTCTCTAAATCTGAGATTATTACTTTTTGTCCCTCCGTCGTAGTTGGTTTATCTTATTCTCTCGCTAACTTGCGGCTGTATTACGGCAGCTTTTTTTCATCAAAATTATTGCTAAAGGGACAATTCAGTAATCGCTGAATAATGGTAGGAACATGTCCATACCGTCCTTACACTCGTGTGTTTATGTGTGTGACTGCTTGCATGTGTCTGTCAAAGTTGAAGAGGAGCGCGAAGAGGCTTTCATGCATGAACGTTTTCTTTATCTACACATTTAACCACCAGGAACAGATTGTTCTGAGCAGGTTCAAATACTGCGTGTCAAGCTCTCCCAGTATGAAACAGTTTGAATCAATGAGTCTCTTTAAGTGCAATAAAGAGAAAAAAAGAAATAAATGACAGTAATTTTGACTATAACATTCTGTTCTCTCAAGAGGACGGGGAACAAAGCGTAGCAAGACGCGAACAAAATGAGAGAAAGTGCTGACTTTCATGAGCTCGGCGGCGGTATCACAAGACCTCCATGCTAAGGTCGTCGCAGTGAAAGCACAATTAAAAGAGCAGAACATTTTCCGAGGCGCTAAGCACGGCTTGGACCAAAAGTAGAACCTGTAGTGGAAAAGGTTAGGAGGAAAGGACGGCTAGATCTGGCTCGCTAAGACAGACACACACATACACACTGGACAAGCTGTTCTCTCTCCCCACTCAGCAGGCCAAACACATCCTGACCTGTTTGTGTGCATGCACTCTTGTTGTGCACATCTTTACACCTTGCTGATTCCTATTTCCAACTGACTTTTTCCCCCCCTCCACACACAGATACACATACTGTTCTTGTTTGCATTCAGCACAGGCAGAATCCCTTTTTCCATTATTTAGACAAAAAGGGGAAATGTAATCTCTCCCGCTTTAGGACACCCAGACTGCACAGTCAGATCTCTTTTAATCCCCCATCAGTAATACGCAAGGACAGGTAACATCTTTGGTCTGTCATTCACATCAGGGAGAGGAACAGAGTTTGATGGAACAGGTGATAACAACCTTACGTCTATGTATGAGAACATGCTAGTCCTCTTGGACGCATCGGCTAATCCCGTTGAAGTGTAGATGAGTTAGTGGCGGGTGGCGTGGAATAGAAAAACAGCTCATTTTAGAAGATACACAGTCGTTGTTCCTCTCACAGCTGGGCGCCATTTGTTATATAGATTTTGTGCTCATTGGTTATAACTTATGGTCATTTTCTGAGCTTCCTACAGGGCAAGTGTATGCCTTGGATTCAGACATCATTCAATTCATTTTCATCTTAATAATAATTTCTAAGTATTCTGCTTTTAATAGCAAAACAAAAGAGATGAGTTTCCTGGTTGAAGCCGCAACCCCGCAGCATAAAGCAATGGAGAGATTATCATGGAGAAAATCACAGCAAGATTACAGTTGAAAACAGACAAGTTTGTTGAAAATTTGTCACCATTATTACTGCTGATGCCAGAACTCCAGTCACCTCTTTTTTCCTTTTCTTGCTTTTATTTGATTGTATTTATTTATTTATTTATTTATTTATTTTCATTCCTATTACACTTGTTTTTTTTTGTAATACTACAGTTAGAGTGGTTAATTCATTGGTGGTACGAGAGGTGAGGTAGTTGATGTGTGTTGCTCATGTTTATGTGATATGAACATTATTATTACCAATGGAGAATTATCTTGTTCAGAACAGACATGAAAAGAAAAGAATAAATGTTAAACAAGTGTAATTGTATATGCATCTTCTCCAAGTTGTGTGTTTTCTGTATTATGTGTGATGAATGAATATAAATAAGTGCAAATATATCATTATTATTATTATTATTATTATTATTATTAATAATAATAATAATAATAATAATAATAACTTGTTCGTTTCATTACACTTCCTTAAAAATAGAATAGGTAGTAAAATTCTTTAAAAAAATTAAAATAAAATAAAAATTTTGGTCAGTTTTTTCTCTCTTTATATCTTTATTAAACATGATATACTCTGTAGTACAGCAAAGGTTTTTGGCTATCTTGCCTTCAGTTGCCTTCGGTTGTGTCGTGAAGGTAACCTTCAAATTGCGAAAACGCTAGCGCATGGGCAATGGCTGCAATGTTTCGAATTTGGACTGCTGTTACCAGCCTGTTTAAACGCTAGCTGTCAGTCCTACATATTGTTACTTCAACTATTCAAGGTCATTGCCTTACCGTAAACATCTCCCGAGAGTTTCGCAATCCGCATGTTACCTTCTAGACACGACCCCGCCGGCTCGGCCCTGGCCATGTTGAGAGCCGTGCGGGGAGGCTACAGATATGCTCTCAATCTCACATTTAGCACCTTTAAATCAAAGTGTGCCTCCAAATCAAATTGTACATGTCAAAGTGTAGAGCTGATCCCGCTTACAGTGGAATCCTCGGGACAACTTCTTCCACGAGTTTGACTCTTTGACTCAGCACACAGTCACAGGAAATCAGTTACCAAAGGGGACATGTTTCTCTGACTGTGGCCAGTGAGCAGAAGTGGGGGGTTGTTCACAGGATAATCAGAACATCTGACAGACTGATGTTGCACTGAGACTAATTCCTCAAACTGGCTGTAATGAAGTGGAAATCTGGTGGAAGGGTGTTAGTTCAAATTCCCTGATGAATTCGAGAGAAGTGTTCAGAGAAAGAGAACAACAACAACAACAAGAGTTGGATTCAGTGTTCTTTCGGTTTGTGACTAATTATCACCAATATGCACCGACTATGAACTGACAGACAGGACAGTATAATAATGATAATAGAAATTACTCTCCTAATGAGACCAAAACAAGGTTCTGACTGAAGAAATAGACTTTAACAAAATTTATATTGCAACACAGTGCACTGTATATAACACTGAAAATATCAATGCCATTAATTAGGCATTGAAATGTAAAGACACAGCTTGCTTGTTTTGCTCATTTGTTTCAGTACGTTTTCATGCTTATGTAGCTGTGACCTATGTTATCTGTTCCGGAAACATTAAATGACCGAGCCAAATACTGAATGTCAATAAGACCATGTGCTGAACAATTTACACTGGAAACTGGGAGCTTTCCTGGGAAAATAGGGGACTGTTTTTTTTCTCTTTGGCACTTAAGCTGAGCATACACTGTACGATTTTAGAAATGTTGTTGTGTACTTCTTACTCAAACTGTACAAGGAGATCGTTTGCGATGTAAAGCCAAAGCTCACGATTTATGTGCTCACATTGAACGTGATCAACAACACAAAGCAATGATAAATATTGTCCAGAAACCCTCACAGGTACTGCATTTAGCATAAAAAATATGCTCAAATCAGAACATAACAAACTCAAGCCCAACAACAGCTGTCAGAGTGTCAGTGTGCTGATTTCACTATGAGTTGCCCCAAACTGCATGTGATTATCATAAAGTGGGCATGTCTGTAAAGGGGAAACTCGTGGGTACCCATAGAACCCATTTTCATTCACATATCTTGAGGTCAGAGGTCAAGGGACCCTTTGAAAATGGCCATGACAGCTTTTCCTCGCCAAAATTTAGCGCAAGTTTGGAACGTTATTTAATTGTACGTGTAACAGAAAAAAAAAAAAAAAGGCCCGTCGGCTCCTGCGGGCCGTTGTGGCTGTTGACAGTTGTCAATAAGGATATGTTTGAAAGCTCAGAGGCAAGTAAAGTTTGTTTGCTGGCAGAGATCTGTACGGGTCACGATGCCAACAAGGTAGAAACGTGCTGCCTTGATCATTTGTGCCATCCTGTCTGCTGAAACCTCTAAAAAGAAGAGCCGCCAGGCGTATATGGACTTGCGGGTGGCTAGGAAGACGTGGACAATATGGCTTGACCATTTTGCAGAGAGAATTGGAGGTAAGCCAGCTACATTTTACTATTTCTATTGTACATTGTTATCTGGATAACTACGCTCCAATTACTGTAAGAAAAAGTAGAAAAAAGGCGCTGACGTTGGGGAATCAGCTTGTGGTTCTGCTTCAACTGTGCGAGAGCCTTTGGACGGCTGACCAGAGTTTCTGACATGTCAGAAATTCATCCGACTGTCCGAGGCCCGTACAGTGTACGCCCAGCTTTAGACAGCATTGGCCATGAGTGTGGGTGTTCAGTTAATTTAGGGAGGAGTTTAGTCATGGCTATTTATTTATTTATTAGTTGTAAAACATCTTAAATGCATAAGGGGCGACAGAGCAAAGGTGAGAGCGAAAGTCGGGTCTACAATACAAGACAAGCAAAACACAGATGTTTCTTTTAACTCAATGAAATCAGTTCACATGGGGTGGTGAGACCCTGTCTGAACATTGCAGGTTGCAGGGTGAGACATATAGATTGAGCTTTGGTGACGAAGGACAAACCCGGGGTGCTCGAATTCGTGACAAGCTTCATTTCTTCGTCTTGGTATTTCTCAGAACATTGCACAGACATATTATTTAAATGGACGAACTCTCGGCGATGTGACGTCCTATCAATTCCATTCATTTACATACAAAAGCTATTCCTATAAGTGCATTTTCATCAGACCATTTCTGAGGAAAAAACAGCGTTCCGACGACAGTTTGTCCATTATCGACTAAAGAGTTTTCACGGTGCTGTGCAATGTGCAATGATTTGTCATCCTCTATAAGGACACGTGAACAATACGAAGGTGTTTGTGGCTTTCGGGGGGTGTAGTGAAATCATTCAAACAATAGTGAGAAAGAACTTCTTAAAAACATATTCAATAGTTCATTTAAAATTCTCACATGCTAATCATAAACAAAGCCTAACTAATTAACTTGTGCCTTCATTCCATGGCTTCGCTGAATGATGATCATTGTGTGCAGCCGAGTTGAGAAACAAGCGCGGCCATCAGGATCATCGATTCAGTGGTCTCATCATTAGTGTTGCACGTCTTGAAACGTCTTGTGCTGGTGTTCTTAAAGAGTGTTGCTGCTGCTGCTGCTGCTGATGATTTATTATGCACACAGTTTAACATAATTTTGCATAATCTACTAATGACTGAAGACAGGCTGTCTGTCTTCAAAAATGTCACTAGGGAGAAGTAGCTAGAGAAGTAACTAGTACAGTTCAGATCAGTTTGTTATTATATTGATATCAGTTTGTTGGTGTTAATGTGTTTTGTAGAAAGCTACCCACAATGTTTGATAATGGCGTGTTAATAGTTTTTATACTACTATCCATTATCACCATATTGGCTCTTACTCAGAGAGGGTATAGCTCAACCACTCAGCCTGGATGAAAACACGCCATTTATCGACCAAATATGCAGATGCAACCTCTGGTGATGCAATCACTTAACCTTGTAGCATTTACAGTGGGCAGTTGTGGTAGTAGTGCCTGTGAATCATCATCACCCCAAGGTGCAGGAATATCAAAGCAGAGGACAGACCCTGTAGCAGGCTGGATGGGTGCTTCACATTACACACACACACACACACACACACACCCAGAGCCAAAGCATGCTGTCGAGTACATGAAAGCAATGTTGTAACCAGCCCGCAGAGCTGCTGACGTCGATCCTGATCTCCAGCTCACACGTGGGGACACGTGCTCGGCACACATTTTGACATCCACTCGGAGATACACTTAAGACACACTGACAAACAGACACACACTCATTGGTTATCGCTCATTGGAGAGGCACACATGTGCTCACGTTCGCTGGCATACAGTAGCGTGACAATGCAGCAGCTTAATGATTTAAAAACATAAATTAGCAATCTAGAGACTTAATATTCAGCCACTGTCTCTTCATATGATTAATTTTGTAATACATGTAAAATCATCAAGATGCTTTTTTTGGAGCTTGTAGTGAGGGAATTATGCTAAACACAGGCGGCAACCTCCGGGTCTGAAAAGTGAAGCCACTCCTCTGGTTGCAAAAAGAAGTCTGATTGTATAGAAGTCTATGAGAAAATGAGCCTACTTCTCACTTGATTTATTACCTCAGTAAACATTGTAAACATGAGTTTAGAACAATTAGAATACTAATTACGATATGACGAATTAAAGGATCAATATGTAGTCGGGTCTGGATGAACATCAAAATGTTTTCAAGTTGTTGTTAAGCAGCATCGTCTTTACAAAAACCTTCTGAGTTGCATTGGAGTGTTATTTGTGCATATCCCTAATTTCGTTCAGTACCTGGATGACATCATATTATTATGGACATGGCACACAGTGTGACTCAAAGGATCAAATTCATGAACCTCTGAGATAATAATCGCCACTCATCAGACGTCCACTGATAATACTGATACTACTGGGAGACGTATTATGTCTAATTATCAGGTCTTATTCCCTACTGAGGGAGAGGATGAGTGTCCCCCGGTGCTGTAGCACATAGGACACATTAAAGGATGATATGTAGACAGCAGAGCAGGATGACGACCGCCACACCTGCTGTTGTTGACTTTGTCTCAGAGGGTAAAATTAGCAAAATTAAAACAAACATGATTATTGGTGGGGAGCCTTTTTACTTTGAGGGTATTTGTTTGTCCATGAAGCGTCTTCCTTTCAGCAGCTATATGGCAATACAAAGCATAATTTATAAAGCATCACCAAGGCCGCCGAGCACGCGGCGCACTGAGATCAAAATCAAAACGTCTCAAAGGCCATATGGCAGAACTGCGACAACAACAAATAAAAGCCAATGGGCTTCGTTTGCTGCCACGTGTGCATGTCTTCCAGGTCCCAATGTCATACTCCCGAGTTGTACTTTTGCCACGTGGCCTTTGGGGGGACATGTTTCCGATTTATACAACAATGTTATTTCCCGTCTCAATTCCAGGAGACGGGTGTGAAATAATCAAGTTCTGCCAAAAGTGTTGTTGCTGTTGTTTTTTAATTTCATCCACACCACATGACAAGAACATTTGGATAATGCATTGTCTGATTACAATTTGTTGTACGTGACTGCAGATAATCTTCATAAGTACCTCAACTAATGCACATTTCTTGGACTGGTATGTGGATCAGAATTCACCCCAAAAATGAATCACTTGTGCCTTTTCCTTTGGCCTTATAATCTCCACTAAGTTTCATAGAAATCTCTTTTGTTTTTGAGATTTCCTGCTAACTAACAAACAAGCCCACAGTAAAACCAGTCCAGACCAGTGGCCAACCTCCTGGTCTGAAAAGTGAAGCCAATGTGGAAGTGCCTTAAACATGAGTTTATGGTCTCAATCGCTATAGTGTCAAGTCTTCTTCAATACAGCATGATGGTCATTTAGTAAATTATGGTCCCATTTAGAGTCAAATAGACCATAAAGCAGGGGATGCTTTAGGTCGTGGCTACCTTGTGATAGACAGGTCACTACCACAGGTCACTACCATTGACTGAAGTGGACATAGCCACCATGACGTCACCTATTGGTTTGTGCCGTCTTGAAGCCTTGAGTTCGGCATTTTGGCCGTCGCCATATTGTTTTTTTGCAACCAGAAGTGAAACAAGAGGGTGGAGCTAAGTACAACTGAACGCTGAATAAGACATTTTTAGACGACCAAAAAGGTTATAATTAACTTTCATGAACTGAAAACACACTGTGAAAGGGTTAAAGTTGTAAGATGAAAACACAAACAACTCCCAGACCAGACAACGCCATGGGAGCAACCTGTCAATCACAAGGTAGCCATGCCCTAATGCACACCCTTCTTTATGGTGTATTTGACTCTAAATAGGACCATAATTTACTAAATGAACATCATGCTGTATTGAAGAAGACTTGAAACTAGCGATTGAGACCATAAACTCATGTTTACAATGTTTACTGAGGTAATAATTCGAATGAGAAGTAAGCTCATTTTCTCAGAGACTTCTATACAATCAGACTTCTTTTAGCAACCAGAGGAGTCGCCCCCTGCTGGCTATTAGAACAAATGCAAATTTAAGGCACTTCAGCATTGGCTTAACTTTTCAGACCCGGAGGTTGGCCACTGGTCTGGACTGGTTTTACTGCAGGTTTGTTTGTTAGTTTGCAGGAAATCTCAAAAACAAAACAGATTTCTAGGAAAATTCTAGGAAAAGGCAGAAATGATTCACAAGTGATTCATTTTTTATGTGAATTCTGATCCACATACCAGTCCAAGAAATGTGCATTAGTAGAGGTACTTATGAATATTATCTGCACTTATGTCCACCACACTGTAATCAGCCAATGCATTGTCCTAATGTTCTTTTCATGTGGTGTGGATAAAAGTAGAAAACAACAGCAACAACACTTTTGGCAGAACCTGACTGAAATATTTCACACCCGTCTCCTGGAATTGAGACGGGAAATAACATCGACGCATAAATCGGAAACATGCCCCCCAAGGCCACGTGGCAAAAGTACAACTACTCGTGTGACATTGGGACCTGGAGGCATGCACACGTGGCAGCAATCAAAGCCCATTGGCTTTCATTTGTTGTTGTCGTAGTCCTGCCATATGGCCTTTCAGAAAACGCCGGTTTTGATTTTGATCTCAGTGCGCCACGTGCTCGGCGGCCTTGGTGATGCTTTATCAATTATGCTTTGTATTGCCATGTAGCTGCTGAAAGGAAGACGGTTCATGGACAAACAAATACCCTCAAAGTAAAAAGGCTCCCCACCAATAATCATGTTGTTTTTAATTTAGCTAATTTTACCCTCTGAGACAAAGTCAACAACAGCAGGTGTGGTGGTCGTCATCCTGCTCTGCTGTCTACATATCATCCTTTAAAGGTCACCTATTATGCAAAATGCACTATTCCATGTCTTTTAAACATCAATATCTGTCCCCAGTGTGTCTACAGGTTACCATAGTATCATAAAAGACCATCCTCTCTCTTTTTCCTGCTCCGTTTGTCCGGAAATGGGTGTCGAAAATCACTTCGCAGCTTTTCCTTCTCTTCTGACGTCATTAGAGAATTGCAAGCCATGTAAGGGTTTCCTGCTGGAACAAGAGCAACCTCCAGGAGGTGACCCCGCCCCACAGCGTGTCACTCTGTGTAATCCACAACCGAACTTTGACCAAAGCAGCTCTACTGTTAGTCTGCAATAACCAGCAGAACAGGCGTCATGTACTCCCATCATCTAAATATAACATGTTCTTTCACAAAGGCTTTATGTAATTACACTGTTTAAACAGGTGATATTTATATATTATATATATTTGATGTCATGCATGTAGAAGAGTAGGCTACAGGGAGTAAATAGTGACTTGTAAGCAACACAACACATTTCTGTTTCACAGTCAAACTTTATTTGAGTTGACAGATGACAATATTAATTATTCACAGCATTTGTAATCATCCCACCTGCAGTTATGTTGACATGGTACAGGAGAAAGTCTTCAGCTCCGGTAAACTACGGCAGGCTAAGCTCCGGTGGTCTGTAGTCAACACAGAGACAGCTCCTACTGTAACTAAAACACCATTACTATGATTACTTCCATATATTTAACAGGTGTCTTTTACCAGAAATAATGAACTGACTACTGTTTCACATCTTCTATTTTCCACCCTGATGGTCGCTGTGTT
>CAKAKR010052865.1:0-14196 GCA_916700685.1 Adelosebastes latens | reverse complement strand
CCTGAATTAAGTTGTGTGGTTAACACAAGCTTAAGAGATGTTAACTTTTTGTTCTACGACATAAAATACATCAATAAATACCCCACTCTTGAATTTTGAAGCCTTTATGTGTCTTTAAACGTCGTCGTTTAGTCCTCCTTTACAGCCTCGTGGTGTATACTGGCACTCATGCGACCGTGGTGTAGTTCCTTTATAGCCTAACGCTATCTTTTTACTTCTGGCGATTGCAGTCGCGCTTTAAAAATCATAAAAGTGGTGTTCATTTGTAAAGATTATCTTGCTGAACAAAACATGTATGTATCATAAACATGTGTTTAAAGAAAGTGAATAAGTGTATTTCCCAAACTGTGGAAGTATTCATTTTATGCAGCAACGATCGTGTTCTAAAAAGATCCTGAAAAGATGTTGAGAAACATCTCTGTTTGCCACAGTTCATTTCTACAGAAGTGCAGTTGCATGCAGTTAGCTGTAGCTAGCAATGACTTTGACCTGGTTACATGTGACTTTCTCCCTCTCGTCCAAGGTTGAAGAGTACTAGAAGGCTGCACTGGTAACATTATATAACTGTGCATCAGGACTTTAGTTTCCACAATCCTGTAACATTTTATACAGAAGGCTATAGAAAATATAGAAACCTCACATTTAGCATAAAATAAAAGGAAAACTCACTCAGCTACTGCCGTATAAATATGTTAGTGTTTTTTTCTCTCATCAACATACAGACAGACATCATATAATACTCAATCTCCAACTTCCATTACAGCTAATACGCTATGACATGATAAAACGCACTACAGTTTTGTCTCCATAGGATGGATTTTGTCTTTTGTTCATTGCAGCTCCTCCTACTAACTTACAGTGGATATGACCCGTTAAAGTGATAAATATTACTGATGCATTAATCTCTACAGGTAAGGTTGAGGGAGTACTGATCTCATTATGCTGGTGGGTGAGCGGTTCACATTAGGGATGCACCGATACCGATACTAGTATCGGGTATCGGGTCCGATACTGTGCTCATGTACTCGTATTTGCAAAACGGCACCGATACCACTTTACGGTGGTGCGCCCGACCCCGCTGGGCCGGGATCCCACCTCAGCCGGCGCACACCGGCCCTCACTTTCATTGCACCACAGGGTTTTGCTTGCACCCTCTGACTTGTGCGTGCACGTTAGACTCCTTGGTCGGTGTTTCAAGACGGGTCGGGTGGGTTTCCACCTTTTACGTGGGCAGAGCCCCGATCTGGCGGCACGACACGGTTGGGGCGCACTGAGGACAGTCCGCCCCGGTCGACAGTCGCACCGGGAGCAGGGGGCCGTCCCCGGTAGGGAGAGATGGCGCAGCGAGCCCTTTGTCCACGGTGCGGCGAGGTCCATTGCGGGGAGCACTGTAAAGCTGCGGCCGCGAGCCACCTTCGCCCCCATGCCTTTCCAAGCCGACCTAGAGCCGGTCACGGCGCATCGCCTCGTATGCGGGACTCCCCAGCCTGCCGTGTGTCGCTCACACCCTCCAGCTGGCTGTTAACGAGGGTCTTTTGGCACAGAGAAGTACTCGTATCGGTACTCGGTACTAAGTACTTGTACTCGGTCTGAAAAAAAGTGGTATCGGGGCACCTCTAGTTCACATTTTAGTTAGTTTTAGGAACTTAGCACAAGATTTGCCTGGAAAATGTAATCTTCAGAAGATCCAAGAAGTGCTGGTGTCATATGGCAACTGCAGACATGTACCCCCCCGGTTGGGAATCACTGTAATAGAGCATCCCCTCCAGCTTAAAGCCATCTTAAAGCTACATTAGGCCGACTGCCTTTTACTGTTCTTTTTTTGTTCTTCTGCTTCAGCTCGCCCTCGGTGTGTTGGGTTGTGGAGGGGAGGGCCAAGCACTCATCTCACAGAGTGAAGTTTTGTGTTGGGACACCACTACATTTCAGAAGCACACGCAATAAGACGGGGGGGATTGAGGGCAAATGGGAAGAAATGGGACACAGCACAAGTACAGGATGTCCCTTTTCTACTTTTTGGGCATAGATGCAAAAGAATGTCTCTTTTCCCTCCCTTCAGGTGTTGAATATCAACTACTCTACTCTACTCTAACCTGCAGTCAATGCAAATGGCAATATGGAAGAAATGAACCAAAATTTGCATAAAATTGATTTGCTGTTGAACTGCTGTTATGTTGGTTGCAAACGTAATTAAATTTGGCATATTCATTAAAGCTGAGAAACTTTTCCAAAGTGGAAACAAGAAGCCCCAAGGACACAAAAGAAGGTACCCTGTATCCTGTGGCGTTAAGTGGGTCTGCCAGTTTTGGCAGCACTTGTTTGTACTACGTTTAATAGCCTCTGTTCTCCCCTCCTGTAGGTGGAATCGCTAAGCAGCCATTATAAATCAGATGTACTCCGTGGTGTTCTTGCTGCAGGGCACAGTTGCATGGAGTGTGTCTGACTGCTATTTAACAGTGTTAGGTACTGCATAAATTTAACTGGCCTCCCCGTTGTGCACAGGTAGAAAAGCCCTACATACAAGCTGCAACCATGGATGAGATGGACCTGCCCCAGATGAAGAAGGAGGTGGAGAGCCTCAAGTACCAGCTGGCCTTCAAACGAGAGAAGTCCTCCAAAACAGTGACTGAGTGAGTAGTTGGTCCACAATAGCTCTACAAGCACCTGCACAGAGTTCAAACCCCAAAAGACAACTGTGATAAGTAGCTCTGAAATGAAATAGCTTTGTTTTTGCTAAATGCATTGAGCACAATGAGAAACATGTGACAGTTAGACACAGCATGCAACAATGTAAAAGTTGTTAATCCACTTACACAAGTTTGTAACTGAATATTTGAAGTACAACCAGGTGGCGACCTCCGGTTCTAAAAAGTGAAGCCAATGCGGAAATGCTTTAAACTTGCATTCTTTCTAACAGCCAGCAGGAGGCGACTCCTCTGGTTGCAAAAAGAAGCCCGATTGTATAGAAGTCTATGAGAAAATGACCCTACTTCTCACTTGATTTATTACACATTGTAAACATAGAAAACATAGTTTCAAGTCTTCTTCAAGACAGCATAAACGATAAAGCAGGGGATGCTTTAGGGCGTGGCTACCTTGTGATTGACAGGTCGCTACCACAGTGTTCCGATCAGTCCCGATCTGGGAGTAGTCCGTGTGTTCCTCTTACAGCTTTAACCCTTTCACAGTGTGTTTTCAGTACATGAAAGTTAATTATAACCTTTTTCGTCGCCTAAAAATGTCTTATTCAGCGTTGGGTTGTACTTAGCTCCTCCCTCTCGTGTCACTTCCGGTTGCAAATAATGGCCAAAAACCAAGATGGCGAAGTCGAGGCTTCAAAACCGTAGTCCACAAACCAATGGTTGACGTCACGGTGACTTTCCTTCATATCTTAAATTTGACTACCCTGTGAACATGTGAGTAAGTGGACCTCGAGTTGAGGTTGTATAACCAACTGCTGTTTCCACGGTAACTCAAGTATTCAGTGGGTTATTCAATTATACACCAATATAAATGCTACTCACATACGGCTAGAAATATCTGCTGTTGTTCATTGTAATAAGTACGATGATTAAATGAACACAATGACTTTGGATATGACTGCATAAGTCATTCCAGCACAGTAATAAAACAGTGATATGATTTCATTAACTAATGCTGCCTTGAAGGCTACTGTCACAGCGCACATCGCATCATTAAGCAAAGCTGCAGCCGTCATTAAGTTGTGTTCAGCGCTCTCTTTGTCTGTCTCATGCTCTCACTGCAGTGCCAGTAGATGAAGGGCCAATCAGAAGAAACACTTCTGACGCTTCAACAGCACTGCTAGAGAGGACTGTCTGTCTTTCATGTAGAGTACAAAAGTATTCAGGGTCAGTGTTTTGAAACTGTTGTACTGAAAAAATAGGAGAAGTAGTGATGGAAAGAGTACATTGTTTTCCTTACTTACATCTTTATTTACTTCAAGTACTGTTATGGATAGGCTAATTAACTGGATTTAAAGTGAGACTATGTAAACTTCGAGAGAACAATTAACATATTCTTTCTTTTACAAAAGAAAAGTTAAATGCCTGAAACAATGAAACACATCTTTGCCAATTTCAGCACAGGCAAATTCACCAAGAATGGAAATGCGAATCACTTGCAACTGCTACCCCGCCCCGTCCGATTCACAAAAGATATTGCGTAAATGATATTACAGTGCAAACACGCCCATAAAGTTTTGGAGCTGAGTGCAATTTACCCTTTTTTTTGCATATAATTGCAATTATCCATGTGGCAAAGTATTAGTGTTAATTTTGTGAAAGGTATAATATTACGGATGTCCATAATTAACCGTTTAACGTTAACCGACATTAAGCATTTTAACCGATTAACGCTATCCGTTAAAACGGTTAAAAGAAATGTTAATAAGTAATTAAAAAGCTGAGAAAAAAACGTCAGTTCACCTTAAGCCCACCTTAAGAGGCAGAGCCGGCGTTACAGATACAGGAAATTGGCTCCCGTCTGTAGCTCGCTTGAGCGGAGGAGTTGTTGCCTCGTAGCATTTATTCACCAACAAATAAACTTTGTCTGCTACACCTACGTTCCCAGCTATAATGCCACCAACAAAAAAAGTGTCTGCCTGCTAAATTAACGCTCCCGGACGCTGAACTGGAGACAGTGAACACAGCATACGCTCCCGGACGGGTGAACCCGGGACTACGTTGTCGACGCACCGCTGCTTAAGAGGCACAAATCTTGTCGGTTAACGGTTAATAATCAGTTAACGAAGGTCGGTTGTAGGTTAAGGAATTTTTTTTAAATTAGCATCCCTATATAATATGTAATCGTTGTCGGTTGCCGTTTTTAAACACACGGCATTCAAAGTTGGCCACTCCTCCTCAGCTCAATGAGCGAGCGAGGGAGAGAGAGAGCAATGGTTGAGCAAGCTATAGAGTGAATGAAGATAGGGAATGGTGTTAGTGGGAAAACAGAGGTGAATCAGAGAAATAAAATGTTATTGCTGAAGCCAAGTAACGTCCCGAACACAGCAAAATAAGAGGAAAAGAGATGATTGAGAGGGATTATTTTTGTATCGGTATAATCATTGTTTTTTTTTGAAAATCCATGCATATTATACCTTTAACGAAAACTATGACTAAATATGTACGTCAAGGACCTATTTTTCCATGACTAAGACGAGACGGCACAAACGTCATTAAACACTAACTGTGACTATATCAACAGGCAATATTGACTAAAATGTAGTTTAAAAAATAAGTTAAAGTTAACAATGACGACAACAGGGCTTGGGAGAAAGAAAGCAGGTGATTCTTTGGCTAGATTAAATTGACTGAAATGTTCAATATGACGTAATGACTAAAATCAACTAAAGTCAACAGTTTTCATTGACTAAAACTATACTAAAAAAGTCACCATCTTGCGCCAAGAACACAGGATGCAGAGAGAAAAAGAAAATTGACATTTTCAGACCACGAGCTACAGGTCATGACCGAGGTGCAGAGGCATAGAGTGCTACAGGAATGAGTCCCGGTTCCTTCATCTGGAATGTTTTTGAATGGGTTTTTAGTTAGATGCCTGAAATAAGGTCTGTGGTTAACATAAGATTAAGAGATTTTAACATTTTGTTCTACGACATAAAATACATTAAATAAATAACACACTCGTGAATTTTGAAGCTTTTATGTGTCTTGAAAAAGGTGGCTGCTAACAAGTGGCTAAATGAGACGACTAAACGTCATCACGCAAAACACTAGTCCGTTCAACAAGTTCAACTGCTGTAAAGTACACTACTTTAGTTAAAGAAAAGGACTTTTATACAAATTAAAAACTTTCTCCAAAAAGTAAAAGTACACAAAAAGCTACAGTTGCAGATGTGAATGTAATTAGTTACTTCTGGTTGCTCAGCTTCCCCCTCTCCTTCTTGCCTTGTATGGAAAAAGAGAGGATGGATTGTGGTAGTAAACTTCCTCTGGAATTTGAAAAATCTCTCTCTCTCTCTCTCTCTGTCTCTTCACAAAGTTTGGTAAAGTGGATAGAGGACGGCGTCCCAGAGGATCCCTTCCTGAACCCGGAGCTGATGAAGAGCAACCCGTGGGTGGAGAAAGGAAAGTGCATCCTTCTCTAGAAGAAACCAACCACCCTGCCACGACCTTTCAACTTTAACCACGCTGGCCAACACACACCTGATGACCCCTGAACCTGACCCTCCTGTCCCGGGCCTGTGACGGCCCTGACAGGACAGCGCCTCCTAACCTCTCACCGTGAATGTACAACAGCTGATGTCCCCCAACACACACTCCAACAAGGGCACAGAAACACACACTGACAGAGAAACACACTCACACACTCCAAACTTTGGGTTTCTCCCTGACCGCCACACATTCACTGCAAGTTTATTCCTGCCACGGCAATGCATCATTACTACGATATATGACGACGATGATCAATATTATTACATGTCTCTGTATGATATATGATGACTTATTTATGCAGCTGCCAGTCACACACTTTCTCTGCTCTTTTACAATCTCTACTTTTTTTTTTTTCCATTTCCATGTTGTAATAAACTGTAGTCACATTCTTACTGCCAGACTGACTGCAGATCTGCTAGGGGGATTTTGTTCCACGTTGAGATACAAACCACTTGCTCTTACAAAATGATCATAAAACCAGAATAAAGTTTTGGTACTTTATCGATTGAAAGTTAATAAATTGCGCAAGTCTGTGGTTGACAAAATAACTACATTAAAGCTGTTAACGCCATGTTAAAACTAAACTATACCATAAGAACCTACAATGATTCATAATTAAATCAAGCTTATTTAAAGTACAGTATATTTATACACCAAGGATTTGCTAATGTTGGCTTACAGACAATGGTTTTAATGTTTTACAATTCCCCAAAGGTTAGGGTTAGAAATCTGACTAACATAAAGGCCATTACACACCGGGGGCGTGACGAATGAGATGAGACATGAATATGAGTAATACTTGCCTGCGAATCTTATATGTGTAGGGCTTTTATTGTGAAAGGTAAGAACGGAAGGAGTGGATCTGGTCTGCGCTGAGTAATAAAGTTGGCCGTCCTGATTCGGACTACGGAGCCTCCGTGTTGTTGCTGCATAAATATAGGTGCATCTCAACCCGTTCCGCCGAGACCATGATTGGTCGATGCCTTTATTCGCGATGCGAATACTCAAAAAAATCGACCTTGTCCCCAACAAAATGACTTCGCTTTTTCGACGCGTAATATTCGGGTTCTGTTTGAAAGTATTCATGATGAAAACAGTAGTTCGAAAAAAATATATTGATGCAAATTAATCACTTAAAAAAACGCCCCCGGTGTGTAAAGGCCTTAAGAACCGTAGGACCTACATGTAGGGGACATTAAGATTCATGGCTGTATCGTATATGAAGCTTTAAGTAAAGTAAGATTCCAGATGTGATTTAATACTCTTGTATTTACACAAATGGGATTGCTTGGTTTTCCTGGGCTGCATGTAAATCAGTGTTGGCTTTACTCTAGACTAGAGGGTGGTGGTAATGAGGTGGTTCAATAACGCCAAAAAACGCAGAAGAATACCTTGAGCGATGTATTAGTTTAGTTACGATAATAACAGCTATCCATAGTAAGCTAACACAAACATATGAATAATTAATATTTAGTGGTTTGTGCAATTGGATTTCAGTCCATCTCGAATGCTTCTCGGATGCAGGTGTGTAAAAGCCATTGTGACAATATGAATTTCATTATTATCAATTTTAAATCTTTATAGGTTCTTATGCTGCATTTTCAAACTATAAACATGTTCTTTGTTAACCAATTACTTAACTTTAATATGTTAACCACAAACTTAATTAACAAATTATGCCAGACAAACTAGTTCGTACGAAGTGTCATCTGACCATGTCGGGGGGACTGCCCATTGTTCCGAATGCCCATTGCTCCGAAAATACACACTCTCTGCGCAACAAACAGAAGAACGTAGCTAATTATTATGCAGAATGACATTAACGGACCTTCCCGTCTCATTTGCCTTGAAGCTTTCATTGGTTGGGTTTAGGCATGAGGAGTGAAATTAGGGTAGTGGCTAGAAAGGAGCCCGCAAACTGAGGAAACTCTCAAGATTGTTAAGGTTAAGCATTGATCTCGAATAGGTAAGGTTAGGATAGGTCTTTGGGCAGCGAGTCTTGCGAGAGTTTTTGCAAATATTTGCAGATCTTGCATTGTGCGGACTCCCTCAAGAATATCAGGGTAAGCCAATAAGAGGCAGAGTAAGGCGGGTCATGCCTTCGACGGGGAAGGTCCGATGAAGCCGTTTTGCATAATAATTAGCCATGTTCGGAATAACGGGCTGTCAGGACATTTTTTGGGCTATCGGGGTTTCAGAACAATGGGCCATCGGAACAATGGCACAGCACCCATATCGTAAGACAAAAGTGTTTGTGGCAGTTCCGATCTGCTAGGGTGAACAGCCTTCCGTCAAAGAGACAAACGAAGAACGAACAGGCACGAGTTAAGAAAAGTTCACCATGATGGCGAAAATTGCGTTTTCAGTTTCACTTCTATCCTCCCAGTGTGACTCCTTACAGTTTTCATATGTACGTTTTGATTTCACACAACATGCAACGCATGGTTATCGCATTTACATTCTGTAGACGAGATCTGCAACCGGTGTTGTTTTGCTTCACTGTCATTAGGTCAGAAAGTTCCATAGCAGCTCTGTTTGTGTTGTCGAAGCAGAATGAATGTCTCTAGGGGGTGGGGGGGGGGTTGAGTCTACTGCTCCTTCTCCGCCTTAGCTACAGCCCCCTAAGGACAACACGCAACATCACATGAACCATGCACGCACACCATCTCTCTCCACACATGTACAGGCCCTTTAACTTAACTTATTAACTTATTACTTGGTTTATTTATTCATTTATTTATTGATGAGACCTTTCTCTCACCTTAGTTTTTGTGTCCTATGTCTGCACCCCCTCTTCCTCCTACCCCAACTCGAAAGACAAAAAACAGAAAGACCAAAAAAAAAACAAGAAGAAAAAAGACTACACCTTGCCAGATCACCATCTACTACTGCCTTGTACACAGTTTCCTTAAAACGAGAATGTAAATATACGGCATGATAACCACTGACCTCAGAACTGGCCTGTGTGTGCGTGCACATGACTGTAATTGTGTGTTTATGTGTGCGTATCTTTTTTTTCTAAAAAGTGCATAATTTTGGACATTAGGCCCCCTTGTGGATTGTGAAACACACACACACACATACTGTACATGCACACACAATTAGCTGTGTCACACACACAGGCAGGCCTGAAGCCGAGCAGATCAACAAAACACACACACACACACACACGCTGCTTATTGAGAATGTGTATGAGGGGAGGAGTGGCAAGGATGTGGGATTCTCTAAATGACTTGGGACAGGAGAGCCTCACATCATCTCAGTACTGTAATGAGTCTCATTATATAAAATTTTCTTCAAGATGACCCGATTCCCCAATGGCTACTCAGTGCTTGGATGACTTTGGTCCTATAGCGTGTAACAGAAAATGTTTAATTTTCCCCTTTTCTTAAATTCATTTCAACAATGATATGGTCCATGACGTTTTGTTGAATGAAGTTATTTTTTTTCAAACATGCTTGCATTTATCTTAGACCTGCACTTCTTACTTTCTGTAAAACATATCCGGCAAGCAAGATTCCATCCAATCATACTGTAACCCTGTGTCCTACAAAATTACGTTTCCATACAACTAAAATGCATTCTCAGTTACGTTACGAGGGTAACATATTTTCACCCGGATTACAGTTGCAGTTTTAAACACGTGGTTAACGCTGTAAATTGAACCAAAACAAAACAAATAACTCAATAAAGCTACTTGGTTAGGTTCAAGTCACAAAACTACTTGGTTAGGTTTAGGTAACAAAACTACGTGGTTAGGTTTAGGAAACAAAACTTCTTGGTTTAGGTTTAGGAAACAAAACTACTTGGTTAGGTTTAGGTAACAAAACTATGTGGTTAGGTTTAGGAAACAAAACTGTGGTTAGGTTTAGGAAACAAAACTACTTGGTTAGGTTTAGGAAATAAAACTATGTGGTTAGGTTTAGGAAACAAAACCACTTGGTTAGGTTTAGGAAACAAAACTACGTGGTTAGGTTTAGGAAACCAAACTACGTGGTTAGGTTTAGGAAACAAAACTACTTGGTAAGGTTTAGGAAACAAAACTACGTGGTTAGGTTTAGGAAACAAAACTACGTGGTTATGTTTAGGAAACCAAACCACTTGGTTAGGTTTAGGAAACAAAACTACTTGGTTAGGTTTAGGAAACCAAACTACTTGGTTAGGTTTAGGAAACAAAACTACGTGGTTATGTTTAGGAAACCAAACTACGCGGTTAGGTTTAGAAAAAAAACAAAAAAACATCATGGTTTGGCTTAAAATGACTATCAAATTAAAACAAAACAAAACCACTACAAAACTATGTGGTTAATGACTAATGAAATAAATTAATGTTTATTATGTTATTAAGCTATGGACGTAAATTAAAATAAGTGAATGTTGACTCTTAGTTTCAGACGGGACACAAACAGCAGTCTCCTGGGTGAAAGTCCTGTGTTTGTCTGACCCACCCACCATCCCGACCTCCTCCCTAGGCGCACTTCCGCGGACTATCACGACAAACGTTTTTGTGGTGCATCCAAAACAAACGTAATCCGCGACAAAATATGTTTCCCTCTAAACACAATTCACAATGCAGTTTCTTTGTATGAGAACGTCATTTTTAGGAGACAGGGCTGCCTATTGACATGTTTTAGATTTATTAAAATACTTTTTGGGAACAAAATCAAAATTGTAAATGTAAAATTGTGTCACTTTAGCCTACAACAAGAAGCAGATAAGCAACATGACAATTCCAAATTGAACCATTTTAGAGGCTCCATGGTTCACTGGCATGTACAGTATGCACCTCCATTGTTTTGGACATTATGTATTATTCATTTTATTTTAATAGTTTAGGTGTTGGAAAGTACAATGTGTGTTAACTAGTTGACAGAATGATACTAAAGCTTTGCGTTAAAATATAGCCTTGTAATTTCATGATAAATGCATGTAGGGGGACTTTTAAAACGACTTCCACGGTACAAAGAACTGAAGTTCTGAGCCTCAGGTTTGTAGCTTTTCCAGTGTTAGGCTTAAGTTTATTCCCTCTTCCAACATGATTTTACCACTCAAAGGTTTAAAACTTATTTTGCTCTTGCAACACCACTGGAAAAGCAACAAATACTGTCCGCTGCAGTCTCACAGCAGCTCCAAAAGTACGTGAGAGGATTCCTGAGTCTGCCTGTCCCTTCTCTGTTTTCTGTTCAGCAACTGTAACTTTATTTGTTTGGTTTGTTTTTATATAATCTGAACGTGCGTACGTATGTAAGTTATTACTATTATAATGACAGCATAAAATCTTGTCTAAATATCTAGCAACATATTCCTTGTGAGAGTGCTTTGGAAAAAAAATATTATGCATCAGATCAAGTCCTAGTGTAAAGATGACAATGAGCAATAAATTAAAGATCATTTTTTATTGAATGTTTTGCAAAAACATTTATCTTATTGAATAAAGTAGAAGATTTTTAGACAACTCGGTTGCCTTTGTCTTTTGTGTGTACCTTTGTAAGTGCAACATCAACTGCAAATCTACAATAAGAGTGGCCTGATTAATGGCATCAGCAGGAGAGATATGCCACTTCCAACTGATTTGTTATGGCGAAATAATACATAATAACCCCATCTCCAAGCCAGAAATTGGCAACGTGAAACCAGACGGCCATTCAGTCTAATTAGCATTGTATAATGAGACAAAGAAAGAAAAAGGGACGGGCACACATAACCAACTCGGTCTCACGGGAAAGCGTATAAATACCACGACATTATACGGACATTCCGCGTGTCATGAGTATGCATTTTAGCGCTATTGTGTCATTTGTACACCACCCAAACGTCCGCAGTTAGATTTAGGCAAGAAAACCACTAACTTAGGTTCAGGCAAGAAAACCGCTTAGTTAGGGTAAGGGAAATCGTCATGGTTGGGCTTAAAAAAGTAAGTAAACTAAGTGAAACACATACGGATACAACTACCGAAAACACGTCACAAACGTCAACAAGAAACACATGACATGACAAACGTCACTAACGTAACTGACAACAAAACACCGGTCGACAACGGTCTCAAACAGGGGTCTCCTGGTTAAATGTCCAGTGTTTGTTGGGCCCATCCACGTCTCCACCCGTCCACCATAAGTGGTCTTTCTCGCTTTTTATACTATGTCACAAATTCTTACCGTAGCATTTATATGTAGATACGTTTGCGTTGCAGTCAGTGCGGGATACATTGCGTACAACAGACGCGCAGAAATCAAGAAAGGCACGCTTATTGCACGCTAAATGCCTTGCGCATTATCGTGGCATTTATTCAACTTTTTGTGCGAACTGGCAGACATACAGTAGCAACACATTTTACAATATCCTCAAAGGCAGCTGCTCTAGATGTAGGAATGAACTCACTGGGTGGGTAAAAGTTATACTCCACCCAAAATGTACCAAATGCAAGCTTCTTTCTAGGTGGCAGGTTAAAGTTGGTAGTTGTCTCCATTGTAGACAACAGCACCTGGCTAAATACACACTCTTTAACAAATTAGAAACTTTTGTTAAGTGATCAATGTTAGTGATATTCATGGCTATATTAGCATTCAGGGTCATGGTCTTGCGAAGTCAGCTGGTTATCTAGCTGACCAGCTAACAAGCTATCATGTATCAAACCAGCTATTACAAAATTGTGTATTAGCAAGTGCTAGTCTTCAAATTTTTAGCATGTTGCTCTGCTACTCTCCTTTTTGCTGGACTTCAGTCTGATGTTCCTTAGCCCAAGAAACTACAGTTAAGTTTGTCAGCAAGAAGAGCTCTGCTTCACGAGCTTGCTCGTTCTTTCACTTCCCGGCTGATAAAAAGACCAGGAGTCGCTGGATAAAACACATCAAGTAAGATAACGTTACATATGTGCACAGGATATAGTAGTTACCTAGCTAGCTACTGACGTATATTGTGCGAAACGAGAGACGTTGTTCACTGAGCGGGTTCACACAAAACTAAACGATACTACGACAAACCTACGACACACTGCGACTTTCTCGACTCGCAAAATTATCTTTTAAACTGACAAACATCACGTGTGATTCTTGGCGCAATTCAAACGCTATTAAAAAAAAATATTTGTCTCTCACCGTTGACTACTGTACATATTTTTTCCGAAACAAGGTCCTATAGGGTCCACTGCAAGGGGTGGGACTTCCGATACTTCCGAAAGTAGCTCTCAGAGGAAAAAAGGATGGAGACTCCTGGCCTACACGTTACCATTATTTTTGTTTGAGACAGCTGGCATTGTTTTGTAGCCAAGTATGTTCCATACAACGCTTGCAATGACAAAACGCTAAAGGCTACAGTGTTTTGGCTAACGTAATGTAACCATGGCTCGTAGTAGGAGGCTATCGTCCTAACCGGTCTGTGTCATCCCTCATCAAAATATAACATTAGCATTTTAAAATAAATATTTAAAGGGACTGTTTGTAACTTTCTAAGCGTATAAATGTAGCGGGTCGGCACACATGCGCGCTCGCATATGCGCATTCGCGTGTAGCCGCTGTACCCTCCTCCTCTGCCTGCTCGCCTTCACTCAGACAGCGCGCGCTTCTCGCTCAGCTCGCTCCACCTCTAGACGTGAACGCGCGCTCACTACACACTGCAGAAGAGTTAGTTTAACTCTGAGAATATCTAGTGAATGCACAGGGGACGTTTGTGCAGAAATAACTGCTGCAGCTCCTCCAGACCAACAGAGGTTTTCCGTGTCTTATGAAGTGACGGGGCTCCGCAGAGAGTTACGTTGTCTTCTCGTTACCTACCGGGAGACACGCTGCAGAGCCCCGCTGCCTCAGCCTGCACTTAGGCAGGAAAAGCCAACACTAGGATCAGATCTAAATCATGTTCATGGAGAGACCTTCGTCTGGTCAGCTAACATTACTGCCAAGCAGCTGAAATATAGAGTGATATTGTGGTTTTAGCTGACGTGTGTCGCCTCACTGTTTTGAGCGATGCTCGTTCAGGTATATTTAGAGCGAGCAAGCGCGAGCCCGAC
>CAKAKR010052802.1:8286-36215 GCA_916700685.1 Adelosebastes latens | reverse complement strand
CTCCCTCTCTCTCGCTCTCTCTCTCAGTCTCTCTCTCTCTCTCTCTCTCTCAGTCTCTCCCTCCCTCCCTCTCTCTCTCTGTCCAGTGTGCAGCAGCAGCTCTCTGTCAGCAGCAGCATCAGTCTCTCTGGTGGCTCGTCGGATTCGGTGAAGCCGCTTTTTTTGGCTTCGGAGCTCCAAGAGAGAGAGAAGCAGCGCTGCTGAGGTAAGGAGGAGAGGATGGAGGAGAGGGTGGAGGGGTGAAGAAGAAGAGGGGATGAGATAGAGATAGAGAGATGTATAAATGCAGATAAAGACAGTAGCCTTTAAGAATCTGTATATAAGAGAAGAGAAGAGTGGTCTTTCTGCTGCGCTCTGACTGGCTCCATCATGTTACTGTGATCCTGTCAGAGAGATGCGATGATAATCTGAGAGTGAGGAGCTGCTGGATGTTGGAGGTTGTTACAGTAATGTGCGTGTGTGTGTGTGTGTGTGTGTGTGTGTTTGCGCGCGTGCATACCAGAGAGATGCTGATAATCCCACCTGTGATTGAGAGGAGCTGCACTTGGCTGGTTAGTTAACAGACTCTCATCTAGGTGTATTGTATAGTTCAGTATCTGAGTGTCACTATGTGTCTGTGCATTTGGGTGTTTGGTGAAAACGTGCATGCTACTGGACCGTGTGTGTTTGTGTTTGTGTGTGTGTGTGTGTGTGTCAGACAGATTAGGCTGCAGGCTGCTGGCTCTAGCTGTGTGTGTGTGTGTGTGTGTGTGTGTGTGTGTGTGTGTGTGTGTGTTTGGGGAGTGCAGCGGTCCTGTGAGGACAGAGACACCACAGACAGCTGTTGGTTGTCTATGTCCTCATGTGTATCATCATCATCATCATCATCACCGTCCATCAAACACAAACTCTCCAAACTTATATCATGATGGAGATTTGAGCTGAAGTTATTAGATTGTTCCATGGGGTTGAATTATATTGTATTGTGTTGAATTTGATGGGTTGTCATATACCTTGTTCTGTCTGATTGGACTTTATGGTGTAAAGTATGGGAACACGCCATCCTACTTGTGTGCTTTTAGTCTGTGTATGTCCTTCATGGTTGGGCTTTTAGTTCCAATTTGGGTAAATCTCCAACATACAGTGCAATGATAGTGTAGCTATACAGAATCAGAATCCAGTTTATTACCAAGTAGGTTTTCACCTACAAGGAATTAGCTTTGCTGTGTTGACCTAATGAAGTAATTTCTTGTCGACTTACACTCATACAAAGCTTTAAATCTTGTGTTTACCAGGATGTGTTCATAAGTTTCTTAGAAATAAGTCATTCAGCATGAAAAAAGCATAAAAAAATGACTAATCGGCTAAATAAATCTTAGACGACTAAGACCAAAATGACTGATTAGTCGACTAATCAACTAAGAAGGGGGCAGATAGTGCATAACATAGTAAGAGGAAATCTTTAGTGCCGGTATAAAAACGCACCGGGCGTTCCATTAACTATAATGTAAACCCATCCGTGGCAACAGTAAGGTCGAGGTGGATGGGTCCAACATCCAGGAGACCGCTGTTTGTGTCGCCTGCGTTAAGTTTCAATTTCACGTTACAATTAGCTGTTCGTTCGTGTCCCGTGTTCACAACGTTCAGTGCCATTTTCACTGTACAAACGTAATCGTTTTAGGCCCAGCCATGTAGGCTATTTCTTTCCTAAACCTAACTATAGAGGTTTTGTTGGCTAATCATAAAGTGACGCCAAGGGGAGTGACAAAGCGGTGGTATTTGACCAGTTGGGATGAGAACGTTTGTGTTGAATAGTGACTCCAACTTCCACAAAGTAACATCCATAAAGAAATGGTTATCCCAGTTTTGCTGTGAGAGGACTTCACAGAGCCCTGATCTCAACCCGATCCAGCACCTTTCGTATGGACGGCTGCAGCTGCAAGACTGTGAGCCGAGGTCTTATCGCCCAACATCAGTTGTTGGACCTCACTAATGCTCTTCCACAGTAAGCAACCAGGTGGTGGACAGAGTGAAACCAGAAGAGCGGAGGCTGTTAACAGCAGCAAACCAATGCTTTTGGTTTTTGGAATGAGATGTTAAAAAAATCACATGTGGGTGTGTAATGTTCAGGTCTCCACATACTTTGTTAGTACTGTACACACTTTTGGTGTTGTACTGTGATAATTCCAGGAATAATTTATCTTTGCTCTCCACGTTCTGAAGGATTTCGTCTTTGTGTTTTGTATTACTGTCACCTGGGCCTCTTTGCAGCGTGTAGTTAGTCAAATTTGTCCACTGTATCGTGCAGCAGAGTAAATGGATCCGTGAGAAGCGAGAACATCATTTGTTTTCCTGATTTAGTGAATATTAGAATAAATGTGACACTGACCTGATTTGGCTTACACACATCATGGAACAATTATAATTAGACTTAATTACAGTTGTAATAGTTTGATTAATCACACAGAATGACAATCAATGAAGCGCACTAATTTTGGTACAAAACATGGCTGCCTGCTGGATTGATAGTGTCCTTTGTTTTACAACAACCACCCCTCAGCGTAAAACATCCAGACATTCTCATCCAGTCTGGCCTGGAGCTGGAGCGTAGAGAGGATGGGTGCTGATTTAAGAAAAAAACCTCTGGGTGTGTGTGTGTGTGTTGCACCGTGGAGGGTCCACAGGGAAACAGCGAGAAGTCTCACTCTGCGTCTACTTCCTGTCATCACAGCATGTGACGAGAAGAAAAGAAGCTCTAAGTGTAATCAGGTTAATTTAGAATAATAAATATGAAACGTTGTTTTTCTTCCAGTCATCACTTGATTTCCTAGAATTGTGTGTAAAAATTGGATTATGGTTACTTATAGACCACATACTGTTTCATTGTGTGTCCTATTCACCATCCAGCATCAGTAAACATCTTTATGCATCCTCACCTTCATCTATTTTTAGAAAGACAGATTAGATATTATATCAGATGTGTTTGCATTTTTCTGTCAAGGTGACCACACCTTTCTTTAGAGCAGTTAGGGCGACTACAGAGAGAGAGAGAGAGAAAGAGAGGGTGAGACAGACGCCCCTCTGATTCACTGCATGTGTGATTTAGGCTGATCAGACAAGCCTATTCAACCTGAACATTTCATTTATATGCAAAAATCAAGAGTCAGAGCAAATGTTGGCGGTATTGATCCCAGGCCAGCATGCGGGCTACATGTGATTCCAGGAGCAGGATGGAGCAGTGGGACTGTGAACTTGAGCATTACTGGGAAACACATCAGGCATTTCTATTCATTCTGAGCTGGAATACTTGTTAAGCAGATGGTACGCCAATAATGAAGACAGCAGGTTGAAAGCCATTGATTCAGAAAACGCAATAAACTTTTCTCCCATTTCGATTTTCAAACACATGCCACATGTTCTCGTGTTCACACGTAGCGGCCCTCTGAGGCTCAGCTCTGTTTGTAATGTGTTCTCCCACAGACTCCGATACGCACAAACAGCTGGCTGATGAGAGTATTGATCTAAAGAGCCAGTTGACGTGGCGCTAAATGCCTGTGCCAATAGCAAAGACACACACTCTCACTCTCTCACACACATACACACATGATCTGCATCCACACAGGAACAAGATATGCTCTACTTAGAGTTCACAGCCAGCCAGCATTAAAAGTTAGTTTTGAAAACTGGAGCACATTGTGTTTGCAGCTATCCAAAAGTTCAATATTCGATTTTGTCATGTGCAACAGCTGAAAACTCAAATAACAACACAGTGTCATGTAGAATAGCTGTGATAAGGTGTGCAGTGTGTGGAGAAAAACGTGCAGTTTAAAGGAATAGGTCAATATTGTTGGAAATATATTTAGTCACTTTGTCTCTCAGCTGGCAAACTTGTAACTTCCTCTAAAATCACAAATTGTTGTTTTTTCATTACTGTTTGTGTTCAGATTAAACGAATGAGATACAACATGTTAATTTGCTTTAAGCCCTAATTACATCAAACCCGACATCAGAGAACTAGCAGTGGCGAAGGCCGCCTGTTGAGTCGCCTCACGTCACCTTTGTTTTGGCCAAAACATTGCACTCGAACACACCTTAAAGATTACGGCCAACGGCCAACTACCACGCGCGTGAGATGAAATAACTCTCCAAACCAGCAGGCGGCGGTAGTCTGTATTAATCAGTCAAAACGGGAAACTGGAAGACCGAGGACGGCAGATATACAAGCCGTTGTTATGATACGTACATGAAACAAAGCGACGTTGGCCGATTATTTTCACACCACTCTCACTCACCACTTAGCTTCATTCCAGATGGCCATGTCGTTGTGAAAATATCCGTGTGTTGGAATGATCAGATGAGATGAAGATGAAAAAAATTGAAGAGCCTTCTATGTTTTTCCTCTTGACTTTACTCGTTGGCTTGCTTTCCTCACATCCGTTTCTCTTCTTGTGCACTGATTCGTTTAAGCTGAACAGCCAATCAGAGTGATTTCTCTCACCGACGAGCTCCGCCGCCGATTCAACATGCTGAATCGGCCAAAAAAACTCAGATACGGGCAGACTAGAGCTGACGGTGCGGGACACACCCCAAAAACTAGGCTGACGGACGCTCACTGACGGCCGACCATCAGCCGACCGTCAGCTTGGTGTGTCAGGGCCCTTTGAGGTGCTGGTCGGCAGTCAGAACTTTGGACAGAGCTAGCCGTTTCCCCCTCCTTCCAGCCTTTGTGCTTTACTGCCAAGAGTTAGACAAGAGAATTAATACCACTCTCATGTCTGTATGATTCATATGAAGTTACAGCCAATAGCTGGTTGAGTGGGCATAGCATTAAGACTGGAAACAGGGGAAAACAGCTAGCTGAACTCAGTCCAATAGTAACAAGATCTGCCTACCAGCACCTCTAAAGCTCACTTTGCTTAATCCGCACAAAAAACAATAAGTTGTGGTTTTACAGGAAGTTATATACCAGACTATTTTGTTTATTATTATTTCTGTCTGTAGCTTTATATTTTGTGCGAGAGTAATATCAATCTTCTCATCAAGCTCTTGTAAAGAGAGTATTTACCAAAATGTTGAGCCATTCCTTGAAAAAAAAGGATCAGTGAAAAAACAGAAAACACAATGTGCTGGTATATTAATCATCCTGCTTGTCACTTCAAGGCTTGTTGTAATTCTGATTGATTTCCGACTGAGCAAAGCGGGTATTACCCCGAGGCCCCGGACCCCCAGGAGGCCCCCAAAACCCCAATTTAACGGTGCAGTAATTGGTAGTAATTGTAACTGAGGCATAATCTATATTTGAGACCTTCATTACTTCAGCTGATATTGTGTTTACATGGTGTATATCCCTAAATTAATTTGTGTTTTATCAGATTACAACAGAGTAAACCTGGGGTCTCACTCCGAGAGTGAGAGAAACCCAACAACAGCTCATTTTTCCTCTGGGGTTTCCCACCAGGTTAATTACTAAAAAAGACTTAGTCAAAGATTTTTATATGAATATAATATACACAGAGTTGTATTTTAGAGTTATACTTCACTTTCCAGATTGTCTGTGCTGTATTTTCTTTCTTATTATTCTCTTTTTTTCATAGTTTTTGTGATATGTTATATTTCTGGAACTTCCTGTATTTGGACTTAAGAACTACAAATATGTGCATTTCCCATGAGCACTTGCACGGCAAAGCACACGTCATCAAATGCTCTGGGATTCCTTTTGCCAAACATTTGCACTATGGAGGTCCAGGAAGCGTGCAGAACCTTCTTTGGAGGTGATCTTCTTAAAAGTATTTTACTTCAACCTACCTGGAAACAAGAGAGCAGCTACACAAAGTGTAGGGAGGAAGATTTTACCTGCAATTTAATCACAATGTTTTGATTTATAAAATTAACCAACTTCACTTCCTTCCATGTTTAAATGCTGTATTTCCTGAGATAAAGCAGGTTGTTAGAAAACCTGAATCCTTTGCAACTTGTAAACTATTACAGTGCTGATACTGGATAAGACTTGGATTTTTTAGTGGCTTTGCAAACAAAGTTTGTCAGAAATTGCATCAAATTTTCAATTCTATTTCCAATACATTTTTTCCCCAATACAACCTTATATTGCACATTCATGGTGTTGTATTCAGCCAGTAAGGAAACCAGCTGGCTGGAGATGAATGTGCTTTGATGAGGAAGTGGAAGGCAGTTCCATTTAGGACGGGCTAAATGGAGAGAGAACTGGTCCCAGTTATGGTTGGGATGTAATGAACTGGGACAGTGATGCTTGAGTCTGACAAGGAGAGACAGATATGGAGGGATGAGTCAGGAGGAGGAGGAACAGGTCTGTTCTGTGGATTGACATCATCTTTTTCTCTTAACAGCACCTGTGTTTTTTCTATTTCATTCTCCTCTCTTCTTGTCCTGGATCTCTTCTCTTCTCCTCTGTTGTTGTTCTTCTTTTTCTCACTCCGTCTCCGCTCATCTGTCCTCAGGCGTCAATATTTTGACAGCTTTCCAACCATCAGAAAAGAGCCTGGAGGCCTGTGTTATTGGATGCCAGTAGTGTGTGTGTCTGTGTGTAGACTACAGCATGGGGGTCATATGTATGTTGTTATACTGGTGTTTCTGTGAATGGTTATTCTGTAATGTTATACTGAAGTGAGATGGATGTTTTTATGCGTTCTTATGCAGAAATGTATCTCTACAGTTTTGTTTCTGCACTTTGTGAGCAACTGATTTGAATGATTTATGTTTTGTGCGTTTGTCTTTACTTAGTCTAGATACTAGGGCTGTCAAAGTTAACATGTTCAGGCAAATTCCTTTAAACGCTACTAATTTCTTTAACGCATTAATGCAGTCGATCTTTCGGAGGTTGTAGCGGGCTCAGTTTTAAATCTAGAGTGAAGATGGCATCATATGAATATGTACCATCGGTACCAACCATGTCATACTAGCTCGTCGAGAAGGAGGATAAATAACGCTCCAAACTTGCGCAAAATTTTGGAGAGGAAAAACTGTCATGGCCATTTTCAAAGGGGCCCCTTGACCTCTGACCTCCAGATATGTGAATGAAAATGGGTTCTATGGGTACCCACGAGTCTCCCCTTTACAGACATGCCCACTTTATGATAATCCCAGTGAAAATGAATGTGCAGGTTTAGGAAAAAAAGTCTATATTGATTTCCATCTCCCTAAATGAAATAAAACAAATTTACACTATTAAATTTTCACATAGAAAATTGAAACTAAATTCTGCAAAAGAGATTAAAATCCTTTTAAAATATGCTCTGTAGGACTGGAAGATATGATATTAACCAAATGAAGAAACAAGTTCAATCAGCTAGGATCCATGTATCTGAGATTTCCCTTTTTCACTTGTATCACGTATTTAAAACATTAATATCATTCATTGTAACAAGTTGAGGTAAAAGCACATTGTTATTTCCTCTTTGTAAAACAAGTATATGCAAGTCATGATATCACTATCTAGAGTGGCAAATAAGTTTGTAATATTCCTCTAACATCTTATAAATTATTGAGATGAAGAAAGAAGCCGCAGGGACAAAAAAAGAGCAAAAGTTCAACATGATGTCTTCTATTCTCCTCTAACTTCAATCTCATGTGACAGCGGAGCGGGAGGAATTGCAGAGAAGAGATAACAGAGCAAAGTCAGAGAATTTATGATGCCTTCATTTCATCCGTCTTGTCCCTGCTGGCAGAAGACAAGAAAAAAGACGAGAGAGATGGGAGACCAGTAGTGAGTTGTAATTCATCTCTCTCTCTCTCTCTCTTTCCTTACAGCAGCTTCCAGCACTGAGGAGAGAGAGAGCACAACAGGACACAAAGGAGGAGGAAGAGAAAGACTGACGCAGATAAAGAAGAGAGGATAACTCAACGCAGGAGAAGAAGACTGAAAGGGAGACGTAGTGATGGCTGAGGCACCTCAGCAGCAGCAGCAGCAGAAGGAGGAAGAGGAGGAGGAGCAGGTGAGCACGTCGGAGTCAACGGAGAGTGATGAAGGCTCTGAAGAACTGAAGGAGAGTGTCCAGACGACCCCGACCCGACCTATGCTGTCCATGAGGTCCATGAGCAGTGTGGACCCAGACGACGACTCCCCCAACATGATCGTCTACAGAAAGGTAAGAGCAAGAAACTCAATGAGGTTTCTTTTTTATTGATGGATTTTGAGATTTTGTGGTGCTGCTGAGAGTTCACACTTTGAGCCTGGAATACTGTTGTCCTAAGCGACCTGTTGTTGTTCACTTTCACTTTATTTTTTAACACAGAGCCAAACACTGGGAGGTAAACTTTGGTAGCTATAATGAGATGTTTGAGTCCAAGGTTTTACTTTTGAAGAGGTAAACTTGTTGTTGTTGGTGTTTCAGGCTCAAGGGAGAGGCTTTGAATCCCCACTAGCACACTCAGGCGATGCAAAAGTCCTTTCAAAGGGCTGTTATGTAGAACAGTTTGTGTTTTCCAACCTTCTTTAAACCATGATGCACTCTTGCATAGGGATTTTTGTTGCATACTTTTCAGCTTAAAATGACACTATGGATCCGTAAGAACTGATTTTAAAAAGGTAGCATGCAACATATGAACTAATAATCAATATCTCTGAGTAAAAGAAGTCAGCCGTTTCATGTTGCTGTGCAGATTTGTAGATAAATATTAAGCTTAAAGGTGCTATTGATAACATTGAGAACATTCAGCAACTAGATGTCACCTCCTTTCGATTGCATTCACTTCACAACAAGTGGTTGCCAGTTCGTTGTACAACCTGCATCTTTTATGGTCGAGTGGAGGGAGACTCAGACAGACAGTCAAGTGATGAAGTTTCTGTGGTAATGAAGTCATTTTTCAACTTGTATCTATAGTCCTACATTAGCTGTAGATTTATGTTACTTTGTGCAGTGGTGTTTCCTTGATTCATGTAACGTAATCTGAAGATATGACTAACTAGTTTTTAGGTGACATGCAACTAACCATGCAGTTTTTTGCATGCAGTATAAATGTGTATTTCTGGTGTGTTGCTTATGACAGTTTTCCTATAATTAGATTTAAAAAATCGCAATATATCACCTTGCTTACAGTATCGCAATATATTGAATCGTTGCCTCTGTATCATGATACGTGTTGTATTGTCAGATTTTTGCCAACACACGGCCCTAGTTACCACGGCTTTTGCACTCGGCGGCTCACGTTGCCGCAGTCGTGGAAAGGGAGGAGTGAGTGGAGGGGTACTGCAATCTGCAACCACACCACTAGATGCCACTAAATCCAACACACTGTACCTTTAAGGACAAAAAAACATGCACATAATCCATTTAGCGAGGAGGTGTTTTTAGCTGAAGATGTTTGCTGTGTTTAGCTCGGCGCTGCCAGGTTCCTACACAATGGCGACATACTGCATTTTCCATTTGGAGCTGTCGGGTCAGATCTACTGGCTTTATACAGTAGCTTAAAACAAGAAGCGAGCCACACTGTTGTTGTTGTTGTTGCTCTGGAGCAAACTGAGCTGAAGTAAAGCTTCATAAGTTTCTAGACAGATGGTGAACGGAGTGAAAAATAGATTTTTAAACAAAGTTAACAACATGTCTCTCTTGGGCAAGAAAAGGCTAACTTATTATATTTTTGTGAGAGAAGAGTTCAGGAAAGAAGTGTCAGAATCTCTTTGTGACGAGCAGTGGGATTTATGAGCAATGTGGGCTACATTTTGAGAGAATGAACAATAGCGGTGATTCACAAGACTCTGGCCCTTCGGCACCACATCTCTGGCATCTTTTCCACATCACAATTAATTGAGCAATGATACATTTAAAGCACAGAAATATCTATAGGACCTGGTATTGTGTTCTTGTTTTGGTATAAGCATCCAGCCTGCTGAGAGACTGCTGTCTTGTGGCTGACCCGGCCTGACCTTTGACCTCATTGTGTAATGAGAATATACCGTTTGTCCTATGGGAATCAATATGTCATTGTGTATCATCCAGAACTGAATAAAAGGCAATAAATGAATCTATTCCAAAGGCAATCTCCCTTTCCTCTAAAATGGTCCGGGCCTGCGAATGAATGCAGGGACGTGAATATAGACATCATCCCCCCGCAGTGTTGTATCATGATAGATGAACTGTGAGCGAGAGTCGGGGGTTTGCATGATGCTCTGTGAGTCATGACTGCAAAAATACACATCGTGCAGGGAAGAAGAGATGAGAAACAGATTGAAAGATGGTGACATAAAGCTAACAGTAACTTTTTTTTCCCTATATTAGTGATGTAGCATGTCTGTAATGGAAGAACTACATGGAGAATCCGGCTGAAATACCATTTGGTTACCTCTCTTTCTCTGTTTGGAAGTACCACTACACTCTTCTTCAAACTTCTCAGTATTCGCTTGATTCACATTTTATAGCGTGAAAGTGAATTTTTTATGAGCCCTCCCGTTTAGGATGTGACACGGTGACAGCTCCGAGCGCTGCTAGTCAGCACAATGGAGACAGAGCAGCCTCAGTCGGAGCCTCCTGGTGGGATTTACGCTTCAGCAATGCGAACCAAAGCTTAAGTCACTATGTCACAGTGAGTTTCACCTTGAACCGGTAGCTTTTGTTGGACTCTCTGCGAGTGTGTGCTGACAGTTGGGAGCCTAAAACTTTTGTCAAAGGTGTCATGAGAAAGTTGAATCCAACTCACTGGACTGGAGTAACTGGGATAAATACGCTTGAGGCATATTTGTAAAAACAAATCTAGTGTTGCAAATCTACAGGATGTAACATCATTTTTCCGGACGTGAGCTTTGTTTGTTTGTCTGAGTGCTTTTTGTGAGATCTTAGTGAGAGCCATTTTGAGTTTTAGACCTTGGGGATATTTTTTGGAAAGTGGGGACATCCAGGCAACTCCAAACTTCTTTAAAGGGTTGTTTAAGAGTTGGTTCTTGGGTTAAGGTTACAATTAGGTTTAGTTTAAGGTTGGGGTAAGGCTTGGAGCTAGGCAACTTGGTGTATTGATTTCAGCATTGTGACTCCATGTGTCTGACGTACACATTCACCGACCATTGTTCAACCACAGTATATTATTTTATTGTTGTGTTGAAGGATTAGATTGAAACTAACCCACCTAAAGAATATTTTAACCAAGCTTTCAATGGACAGCAGTTATCGATCTGCATTGGCATTAGAGCTGCAACAATTAATCAATTAGTTGTCAACTATTAAATTAATTTCCAACTATTTTGATAATCGATTAACCGGTTTGAGTATTTTTTTAAGAAAAAAAGTCAAAATTCTCTGATTCCAGCTTCTTAAATGTGAATATTTTCTGGTTTCTTTATTCCTCTATGACAGTAAACTGAATATCTTTGAGTTGTGGACAAAACAAGACATTTTAGGACGTCATCTTGGGCATTTTCTGACATTTTATAAACCAAACAACTAATCGCTTAATCGAGAAAATAATCGACAGATTAAATGACGATGAAAATAATCATTAGTTGCAACCATAATTGGCATTTCCACAATGAAAAAAATAGATGGAAAAGGAAAAATGTTCAATATATTGATAACTGGTACAAAATATATATGCTGCTGGTGATCTCACCGTATATACTAGTAGTAGTATATCAGGAAAATGTGTATCTGTTAAAAAGGCTGGAATTGCAAGACGCCAACGACCACTGTCGGGTTTGATAAATGAGTCCCTGATTCAGGGCGGAGAGAGGAGGGGGTTTAGGGAGCAAAAGAGAGAGTGTGAAAAGGAAATTGGGTAGAGAGAGAATGAAAAACACACACGGAGAGAGAAAGAGGGGGAAAAAACAAGAAGGAATTGTGTAAAGCGGTGCAGGAGAGAGAGAAAGTGAAGAGAGTGGTTGAGAGATGTGGAGAAAGATGAAAGTCTGAATCAGTAGTGCGACTGAGCAGCAGATGGATGTTACCGTACGTAGCAAGAGATCTCAGCGTATCTGCAAACAAATGGATACTACACACAGTAAAAGGTTACTTCAGGTGAATAACAGTAAAACAGCAGCTGTGATTTTACAGTAGTACAGTTACCTCAGGAGGGGAAAATAAGATGTTTTGGGGTCACGGTTTACTACAGTATGTTGAATGCATCGTATCTGTTCTGCTTCATGTAGGTTTTCGGCGTCAATAAATCACTTTGTCAGACTCACTGACAAAGTGATGAAACCATCCCGGAGAAAAAGAAGCTGTCAGCCATGTGGGGTTGTGGTTTCCCACAGCTGAACAAAACTCTGTTTTTGAAATGTAGAAAGAAAGAGAACAATGTGAAGAGTTTTCAACAGGCTTTTATTTATTTACCCAAAACATCCATCCATTTTTTTTCTAGTCTGCATTGTGTGAGTGGAGCAAGTTACCTAAATCACTGTTTTTGATAAAATCTGAATTGATTATTTTATTATATATTTTTTGCATTTTGTTTATATTTGCAAGCCTTTCTGTACAACTAGTGTGCTTTCGCTGACATTTAATTCTCCTGAAAGACAATTTGTCCTCACCAAAAAAGGAAGAAAAAGCAGGAGAAATAGTAAACACTGTAAAACACAATAAACCTGGATGAGTGAGTGAATGTGGATGAACCTGCCAAACCTTTTGGTGTGTGCAAACGCCGCTTTATTTCATGTACGCATCATAACAACGGCTTGTATATCCGCCGTCCTCGGTCTTCCAGTTTCCCTTTTTGAATGACGAATACAGACTACCACCGCCTGCTGGTGTGGGGAGTTATTTCCTATGATGCAGGCACAGAACGTATACGTGGTAGTTGGCTGTCGGCTGTAGTCTTTGCGGTGTGTTTGAGCGCAACTTTTTGGCCAAGACAAAGATGAAGACGAAGGCCACCAGTTGCGTCGCCTTACGTCGCCGCTAGTTCTTTGATGTTGGGTTGGTGTATCTTGGCCTTAACGCTACTAAAACGCCTACTTTATTCTGTTTTATCCGATCCGGTTGTCTTTGCAACATCGGCGCCAACAATAATACCACATGGAAACGCTAGGGGGGGAAAAGTTGTCTGTTGTCACTTTAATGTAGCTGGCGAGGCTGCTGTTGCCATTATGTTACACATCTGGAACTGATGGATACTGACAGCTCTTAAGTACCACCTGCCAACCATATTGAAATGTCTATTTAAGTTTATATGATATACTGTAAATTAAAGCTATTACATAACTTTAATATACATGACAGTATAAACTGAATCCCTCTGTGATCCAGTAGTTTTATAATAGAGATATATTTTAGTGGTTATTCGTACTTATACAAGACAAGCACGCTGTTCCAGTGCAATCAAGCTGTAGCGACCCACTGGGAGCTGTCTGGAGAAGTAAAGAAAATCAACACATGGGACATTTGACAGGCGTCAGATGGGCTTTACTGTAGACAAGTTTTTAAAATGTCACAGCCAAAAGTTCCATCAGATGTGTCATTACTGTTTACTGTGAGCTAATGTCGGCCATATTTGAAATGAACGCACTAACTAACAACTATACATTTACAACAGAGCCTTTAAACACATGCCATGGTAATTCCATAATAAGATTTGGTGTAACTTATTCCCAAAAATGCATTCCCCATGAAATTCATAAAAATTCAGCCTGTCTGCATTAAAACAACACTTGGTCGTAAGCTGAGCTACTGATTCACAACATTTGCTATTACACGAAAGGTTGCTTCCTTATGAAATATGTATGTCCTGGACGGCGTTCCCATTAGTCTTTCTGGATGAGTCATCAATCATCCACCAGCACGAGGGGGGAGGGAAATGCAAATCGTGCTCCCGATTCACCATTTACAAAGCTTTGAGACGCAAAGTATCAAGCTCCACTTGATAATAATGAGAGCTGTGAGAAGATTTTTTTTATAACTTATATTTAAACCCTGACTTTTAGCTGATTCAGGATCAGTTTTAGTGGTCGGAGGGTTAAATTAAGAAGGAACATGAGAGCTGATACTGGGTCAGTGCTTGAAGAGTGATGCCTCTGGCCTACAGAGAGCCAATCATCTCCTAGAATGATGTTGTACGACTCTCTTTCTTCCTCCTCCTCCTCTTCTTCACCCTTCATTTTAGTCTTTTTAATGGCTATACTGTATGTTCTATGTCAGTCTAGCGTAATTTATCATATTTTCTTATTCTGTTTTATCTTATTCTGTATCTCTTCTCTTGAATTATATATTTACTCTCTCATTCTATTATATTTTGTCTTATTCTATTCTATCATACTATATTCTTTTTTCTATTGTACCTTTTTCTATTCTGCTCTGTCCAGAGCTCGAGTTTACGGACGTCCCGTCATCCCCAGGGCCGGAAAAAATAGGATCGGGGAGGGTTGAAAGAAAAATACTCGCTGTATTAGAATGAATGGCGATGGAAACGTTTTGTGTAGCTCACAGTTCTTATTAAACCTCCTTGACAACATAAACACACACACAGCACAGCACATACCGCCGGCCTCTGACCTCATGACAGCAGCAGCGGCAACAGGGAATTCAACCCAAGTCAATGAGGTAAACTTGCTAGTATTAATGTTACCAGTTAGGGAACGTTAGACTGTTTGATGTTAACGTACAGTTATGCCGACGTTTGCATTTACAGTGATGGTACGTGTCCACAGGGGCGTTTTTTTCGCGAGGGGACGCGCCGCTTCCCAGCATTGGACGCTTGATGGGCTGTCACTAGAAACAAGGCTCTTCCCACCTGATTGGACGAACGCTGTGGGCTGCTGCTCCAAGCTTTCAAACCGGAAACAACATGGCGGCTCATTTGGAAACTTTCTTCTCTTATTTCACGAAAATAGTTCACCGAAAAAACTAAAACAATGTTTATTTTAAAAGATTCTTGGGGGTTTTGAGAGGCGGCGAGTCACGTCGGACGCCAGTGATTTGCATAAAGTAGCCTGGACCTCAACATTATACAAATGAGGAGTGGGCCGCGTGACGCTCCGTATCTCGAATCGTGCCACCACGCTACCAGAATGCATTGCATGGCTGCTTACATAGACAATGAATGGGTAGCGTGGAAAGGACGGATCCTGTGGACACGTACCATTAGTGAGCTGACGGTAACGGTACGTTTAAGAAGTCAAAACTCTGCAACAGCTCAAATCATGTTACTAATGTTTAACCACTTATTTACCTACTTACTCCTCTTCATCCTCTTTGGTTAATAAGGCTGTGACGAGATCTCTCCATCGCATTTTGTCCGTGGCAACATGCTGCGTCTCTCCCCAGGACAGGTGCAGCTCCTCCAACTTTAGGATGCTCCAGCTAGCGGGGCCGGTTCTAGCTTTTTTGGGGGCCCATATGGAAATGATTAACTAATGATAATGTAGAAAAACAGAAGATTTTGAGTTCGGGACGGTCCACATTAATTTCGGGACGTCTTAAGTTGTATTTCGGGAGGATGGTGAAAAAAAGTTAGTTGAGAGCCCTGACTGTCTCTTTCTATTTTATTTTGTATTACTTATTCTATTTCTATTCTACTCTGTCTCATTCTGTTTTTGTTTTATTTAGTCTTATTCTATTCTATCTAGCTCTACTCTCTTCTATTCTATCTTGTTTATCTGAGATAAGATGTGTGTGTGTGTGTGTGTCATACATCTACACAGCCGAGATACATACAGTACATGTTTGTGTGCACCGCACTCTCCCCACCAGATTATATTCTTCATTGTCAGCATTCAACGCACACACACACACACACACACACACACACACACACACATGGAAGGTGATGTTAAGGTGAGGAGATTTGATGCTGTTGACAAGAGTGGAGGGTGTTGACTCACCTTTTCACCAGCAGAGGTTCAAACCTGTCAGCCAGCATCTGCTCAGAAACTCTGTGTGTGTGTGTTAAAGAAAAGGAAAAAAGAGGATGCAGAGTATTTGTGTATGCTGCTGTTCGAGTGTGTGTGTGTTTGCGTGAGTGTATTCATGCGTATTGCCCCTTTTTTTCATTATCCTTGCTCTCTCCAGTCTGACAATAGCAGCTGTTGAACTGCAGGCCTGTTTACTTAACAAGCTGTTTATACAGATACCTGTTCCCATATTCCTCTGAGCTGCTGGAACGTGCCCGGAAAGAGAGCTGGGAGGTTGGAAAGCCGCGGTGAGACGGTTGTTGGTGATGCCCTCGCAGCGAGGGTTCACTGCTGCACGCTGCCTTAAAGGACCTTCTCAGCAGAGTATTTTGCATTTGGTGCCACAGTGAACAATATTCGTACGCCAGTTTGCTGTGAAAGGCAGGAGTTATTTGAGTCTTCATTCATCCATGTTCACCAGCAAGTCCCACTTGTCTTACAAAACAACCCATATACAGTATATGGTTAAGCTGGGCATACACTGTACGATTGTAGCCCATTTGTTGCCCGAATTTTGAGCTGCACAACTCTTTTTAGAGGAAAAGGAAAGGAAAGGAGAGTATAGTTGATTTAATTTAAACATTTGAACAAAAAGCTTGTTCTTCTGGTCATTCTTTTGGTGAGAATAGTCTCAAATTGGACTCTCCAACTATCAGTCTGATGAGGTCTGTTCCTTTGTGCCCATAGGCTGGTTTCAGTTCTCTGCATGTTGTCACTGTCCCCATCTGGAACAAAGCCAGAGGCCAAAACATCTTCAGTGATTTCAATGATGTGTACCACCTGCCTCCTTCCTTCAGGGGATCAATATCGGGCTAGTGTCCACCACTACATCGTACCAGTATTGTAGGCAGATCTCTTATAAGTGTCTCTTGCAGAGTTTGAGTTGAGAGTTTCTGTCTGTAAAACATACTCCATCTTCAATGCTGCAACAGGCCTTTAAGCTGTTAGCATAAAGATTCAAACTGTAAAGTCTGTGAAAATTATTCTTTTCTCGCCAGTCTTTGAAGAGAACCAGGGCATAAGTACGATTTTTTTTTTTTGGTGTTGGATACTCAATTCCCACCGGCAAGGCTGTGTGTATGCTCATTTTATTTTGCCGTTTTCATGTTGCAAATGCCCCAACAAAATATACTTCAAAGTAGTCCTGAGAAAAAAAGGAAGCTTTATGTATTAATACGCAATTTTTCAGGTACATATTGTTTTTCATGTCAGCTGCCCATCCTTTGAAGGTGTCTTTGAAGACCCTCAGAGGCAAAAGGCTTTTCTCTTGCATACATGGCTGCAAATATTTACACACATGTACAGAGAAAAATGAAGGATCCCCTTTAGACCAATCTTCTGATGCGTTTAAATAACATGCCAGAAAATCACAATTTAAAGGCCTATGAAGAACCGTCACATTATAATTGTATATATAGAGGACATCTGTGCAGCAATAAAACCGATTCAGTGTGATTTAATGTCGCTGTTTAGTCTTGATTTAATAATTGTATAGTTTAGTGTTAACATGAAATGCCGACTGCACAAGGTGACGGCTTTATTTTATGCCTTTGAGCTTCTGGTCTCCTTTACGAACCATAAAATTCCAGTCATGCCTAGTCACTGCGATCCGCCGCATATTTATTAGGCAATTTCACACGGCAAAGATATTCATTGGTGAGCAAGAACGTGAATCATAGCTCTCTGAACCCCCCCCCCCTACACAGCTCAACTCTGATGGCATCAGTATCCAAGCAGATACTGCGGTTCAAGATTGTTAATTTGATCACGTAGGAACATCCTTATTCAGTTTTAGCAGGAAACAGCTGAACAGATTTTCATTCTTGCACCTCGCTCTATTGCCTGTTGGAGATTTTTCCATTCGCCTTAAAAATTTGTCAGGTGTGCAGCTGATTTTTAGGAGAAATGATGTGGAGCAGCATAAATAAATCACGTACATTCACTTGCAAAATAAGACTGAATGACACCAAGTAGTTACATCTGCTAAACTCTCATAATGTGACAACTTCAAAACACAGTGTGTGTCTGCGTTAGGGTTTTCTGGGTTTATATGTGAATACTGTATGCATGTATAGACCTACACCAAGTGGGCATCGTCCGGTTCTGAAAAGGGAAGTCAATGAGGAAGTGCCTTAAACCTGCATTCTTTCTAATAGCCAGCAGGGGGCGACTCCTCTGGTTGCAAAAAGAAGTCTGATTGTATAGAAGTCTATGAGAAAATGACCCTACTTCTCACTTGATTTATTACCTCAGTAAACATTGTAAACATGAGTTTATGGTCTCAATCGCTAGTTTCAAGTCTTCTTCAATACAGCATGATGTTCATTTAGTAAATTATGGTCCCATTTAGAGTCAAATAGACCATAAAGCAGGGGATGTTTTAGGGCGTGGCTACCTTGTGATTGACAGGTCGCTGCCACGGCGTTGTCCAGTCTGGGAGTTGTCCGTGTTTTTGTCTTACAACTTTAACACTTTCACAGTGGGTTTTTGGTTCATGAAAGTTAATCATAAAATTTTGGTCGCCTAAAAATGTCTTATTCAACGTTCGGTTGTACTTAGCTCCCCCCTCTATTGTCACTTCTGGTTGCATAAAACCAAGATGGTGATGGCCAAAATGCCGAACTCGAGGCTTCAAAACGGCAGACCACAAACCAATGGGTGACGTCACGGTGACTTCGTCCACTTCTATCGTCTATGCCTACACCATACTTCACATCTAGAGGTCCGGTTCCTGAACTGAACCAATGCGAGGAGGATGATATTGTTTCAATTTTCCAACTGGTCTGGTTTATATTCACAAAGGCAGAGCTCAAATGGTCTAGAAAAAAGCGGTTGTTTGGTCTGCGCCAGGGTTCGAGTCTGGCGTTCAAACCAACCCAAACAAACCGCACCATGGGGGTAAACGCTCCAGGGTTCGGTTCAACCCAACTAAACAAGACTGGTGTGCCTTAAAGTTGTTTTTTTGTGCTTTTGCATAAGTTAAGAGAGATGATTTCATGCTTGTGTGTTCATGTATGTATGTATATGTGTGTGTGTTCATGTTTGTGTGTGTGTGTGTGTGTGTGCTGTTTGTCACTTAGTGAATGAATAAGCACATCTAATCACAGCGCCGCCGCCTGCAGATTTCTGAGGAGAGCTCATCACAACAGAGCAGGTAGAGAGCAGCAGGCTAATCAAATCAAGGTGATGGGGAGATGCTAATTGGGGGAGTTTAAATAGCAAATTTAAAGATGACAGTATGATCGCTCTTATCACACTTATTTTTTTTATTATTTTGCTGTTTTTCAGTGGATCTTTGCTCTAGTTGGGTGATGTGTTCCTGAAATATGATGGTACTTTCTCTGGCATTGGTGACCGCTTTAGCAACCTATGTTTTTTTTAAGTGAACTTGTGTTACAACAAGCAATCCAAAGCCAATATATATGTAAATGTGAAAAAGGGACATGATTTTAAAACATTGAGTTGTAGCCTCATTACCACCATCCACATATCAAATTTGACATATTACCATATTATGAAAATGTTAAGGCTATAAGGTGTTAGCAAACAGTTTCCTGTTTACATAATCACATGGATTTTGGAGCATTATCAACTTTAGGGATTCATTTGAAAAACCGGCACTCCTCTCTTTAACTCTCACTCATGTTTCCACATTTCCTTCTGGCAACGAGTCACATGACACAATAACAAACAGACTGGATCAAGCGAAAGGTAAGAAAAGCACTTTTGGTGGACGAACATTCACGAAGAGGAATTTTCCCGAGTGATTACATTACAGCGTGTTTAGCGGCTGCTGTCTGCAGCTCTCTCGCTCATTAATGGACCAGATATTGTTGTCCCTATTAGTCACTTAGACACAAAAACATGGAGATACGATCCAGGTTGAAAAATTCAGAAGTTACCCTTTAATGCTGTGTATATTAATTTCAAATGTCTGCGTGTATTCACATGCTGGTGAGACTCCAACGTCTGTTATGTTGACTGTTAACTCAAACCTGGAAGCAGTGAGGAAGCATGGATATTGTGACAACTGACTTGAACGTGATTGTTCTTGTGCTCCAGAAAACTCTTTAAAAATGTGTTTATGCACTCATGCAAAGAGTTTGATTCTCTCTTGATAGAGACAATTATAAGCCATCACATTTTTGTCTAATTAATCCCCAGAGATTGAATTCTTGGTAGTTCATTAAAAGGAATGGATCTGTTTAGGGACGGAGGGTCTTGCCGGTATTTACAGCAGAATCTGGTGCTGGCAGTGAGAAAGTGTCGGCAGTCCTTTTCCTTCCCTAGGAGGGAGTATTCCCTGGGCCGGCAGAAATAATGACATCCTGAGTCCCCGCTGAGTTCCTGTATCACTCGGTTCTAATCCAAACTAATCCTCCTCAGCGTACACTTACAGCTGCACTGATTCAATGTGGTGTTTCTGATTTTTTTTAAATGAGTAACTGGCACAGTGAATGAATCTTTGATGTTTTAACAGATCCAAGACACTAAATTTGTGTTTTTGGGGGTTTAATCCTTGGTAAAGTCGGTGCTTAAACGTCTGGGAGTTGATCCTCGCCGGTGATTAAAGAGATTGATTAGAGAATAAGACACAGACTGAAGGGTTGAGTGACAAAACGCAAGCTGCTGTGTGTCAGTTTATATCCAAATATCGGAGCAGCGGACCCCAAAAGGGAACAACTTTACAACCAGATGCACTTGAATGAGTCTGATCCAAAGCTGCTTCAGAGTTCCTTGTAAGCCCATTCACTTGTTTACTCCTACCTGACGGCAAAGAGCCATTTGGTATCGCGGGTCTATTGAGGCATCAATGTGTTTGTCATGCTCTGGTTGTGTCGGACAGCAGGTGTCAGAGGAACCCGCTTGGTCCCGCTTCTCTGTCAACACTTCGGATTTTCACCTGTTCGTATGAATCCAAAGTGACTGCAACCAATCTGTGTAGGTGCATTTGGGAATTTGCAAGCAAGAGTGAATATTCTGTGTGTGTATGTGAGGTGGGTTTGGCAGCATATCAGTGAATTCCCCCGGCTGCGTTTAGACTGACAGTGATACTATACACTACAAGTTGATAAATATTCACTTTTCTGGGCACAGGCTCACCTGAGAGTAAATGGTAGGAACTACTGGAGTACATTTACTGAAGCACTACACTTAAGTACAATTACAAGGTACCTGTACTTGAGAATTTATGCGTCTACCACTTCTTCTACTTCTACCTTTTTCCAGTAGATTTCATTCCCCTACATTTATTTGACAGCTGTAGTTCCAAGTTAGCTTGCAAATTAAGATTGTACATACAAATAAATGGGATAATCTTATAATATCCATTGCATTATTAAAGATTACACAGTTTGTTCCCAATTTTTTGGGCTTGTGACCCCTTACAAAGAAGTGTCTAGCTGCATGGCCCCTTGTCACGTTTCAGAGGTCTATGACTTGTTAGCATTTCCACCAAGAGTGTTTCCCCTACTATAAACTTTTAAACTTCTAAACTCTTTACTCCTCTATGACAGTAAACAGTGAATATATTTGAGTTGTGGACAAAACAAGACATTTGAGGACATCATCTTGGGCTTTGAGAAACACTGATCCACATTTTATAGACCAAACAACTGATCGATTAATTGAGAAAATAATCGACGATGAAAATATCCGTTAGTTGCGGCCGTAGTCGTAAACACAAGGCACAATTTTCACTATGTGACAGTAAAAATTTGCCTTAAAACGGCCTGAAAACACTTTTGAAGTGATATCAAAGATATTTGGTTTTGCTATTTCACAGAGAAATGTCATGTTAAAGTTTTATATTGCTGCTATATTTCCACAAACTTAAACTTCTCAGAAATAAACTGTTTTGCAGCCAGGGATTAAGAGGAGAGAGAGGAAGTGTATTTGTGTGTGTGATATATTTATGATGCAGATGGTGACTCACAGCAAATAATGAGCATGGGCAACAGCACTATAATAAGCGAGCAGTTTTTGTTGTTTATCTGGGTTTTGTAGCACCATGATTCTTTGTTGTTCACACAGTGGTCTTGTCCCGAGAGCAAATTGTTTAATCCCTAATTAATCTCACAGATATTCATGGTGTAATAGGGATTAACATTTTGTTTTGTTAGGGAAACAATGACTCAGGCGTTTCCTGGGTTGTAATCAGACGTAGTGCAACCTCCTCTCGCTTGTCAAAATGTTGGCAGAAATTACAAAGGACGGCACATCAAAGGACTACAACTACACATACAACATTTTAGCTTTAACATGTACACACACACACCCCCTCACATTCAGACACAATTGTGAAAAAAGGGGAGCGTGAGAAAGAGAGTTCTACAAAGTGGAAGTGAATATATTCAGAAAGGTGTTAATATTTGGACAGGAGGTCGAGCTCAGCAGTGAATAAATACACCTGCAGCCATTATTGTGCTAATACACTGTAGAGCTGCTTCAGCCCAGTGTGGTGACACCTGTTCTGTTCACTCGGAGCAGCCCACCAAGCACACAGCGCCAAAATAATGAGGCAGCACAGTCCATTCAAATCAAGTCTCTCTTATCATCCTCCAGCTGGGACGGGATGGTCCGGACTGACTACAGAGGCGGCGAAATATTAAATATGTTTCAAATGAATAATAAAGGCGTTACATGCAGGATCTGAACATCAATAAATCATCTCCACATTCATTTTGAGGCATTGTTAGAAATATCCTGACCAAACAAACCGTGATTAAAACCTCTTCCTAAAAACCTTTTTTTTGCTTCCATTTTTTTGTTTATTTATTTAGTGGGAAATCTGCTGGATTTCTCTACAACATAAAGTTGTTATCTGCTGCTATCACTTATCAGCCTGTCCATCATGATGAGGACAAAGACGAGTCAACCAACAAAAAACAAATCCTCCAGAACCAGACGCTATATTCTCCCATGAATAACCGTACAATGGACAGCTAAAAGGTTATCTAACGCTATCTTCCAGTCCACTGCTTGCTTTATCTCAATATGTACCTCATTTTGACTGTCGAGACTTCAAACAAATCTGTGTATTCTGCTGGTATCCAGATGGTTTGTGTGGTGTTTCAACAGCAGTATTTAAGCCTGTTACCAGCTGCTTTATAGATCCTGGACAAGTAACGACATCCCTCTTGAGTCAGGAAGTGTGATAGTTTATAGGAAATGTTGTACTTTATTTGGGGAAGCAATGACATCACAGGTGTGAGGAAAAAGGCTACTGATCACCTTGACCACTCTTAGTTGTTTTGAGTAATGTTGAAGTGACACATTAACATGTAAAATGGCCCGTACTGCAATAGTTTGTGCATACTTTGTGTCGAGTAGTGCAGTGCTCGTTGGGCCGGTTGCTTGGCCTCAGGTGTTGCTGCTTGCAGCTTTCTCGAGAACCGCTCATGCAAACATCTTGACACTTGACACTGCACTTCCTTGGGTCTTCAGCAATACACACGCCAAGTGTGAAATTGATCGGATGAACGGTTGTCGAGAAAATCGAAAGACATACATACATAAATACATACAGAAACTCCTTTCATTTTAGTTGGATTATCTTTATGCAAAACCTACAGAAAAGACGACACTAACGAAGAGCAGGGCTGGTTTGTCAACATACTGTTTTGAATTTTGGACTCGTAGTATCTTAAATATCCCCCCGTTTCTGAACAAACACGTTTTAAGTCAGTTTTTAAAGGAATACTTCACCACCAAAATTACCATTTGTATATCAATTACTCACCCTGTGTTACCTTGAATTCTTGAAGAAAACTTAGTTTTTCTCACATGCTTCCACGGCAAATGGAGAATCAAAAAACAGAGAAAAGTCTTGATGAATTGAAGTAAATGGGGGCCGCGTTTAACGGCAGCAAAACTATATCAAAACGTCCATTTACAAACTACCACACAGCTGGCTAGTTATATCCAGTCATATGCTCACTTCTCCCCAAACACATGCGTCTCCGCTAACTCTTTACTATCTAAAATACTTTGGACGAGTAGCGCACATATGCAAGATTGTTTATGTAGAAATGTTTTAAATAGTACGATTTTAGCGAAGATGCATGTTGTTAGGGAAGTAGTGAGCATACAACCGGATAAACGAGACTTGGATTATACTGAACGAGTTGTGTGAGAGTTTGTAAACGGATGTTTTGATATAGTTTTGCTGCAGTTAAACGCGGCCCCCATTTACTTCAAATCATCAAGACTTTTCTCTGTTTTTTGATTCTCCGTTCACCATGGAGGTATGCGCAAAACAAAAAGTTTTCTTCAAGAATTCAAGGTAACGTGGGGTGAGTAATTGATATACAAATGGTCATTTTGGGGTTGAAGTATTCCTTTAAGTGGTTATTTGCTCTTCTTGACAGGTTAGTTCATGCTTAAAGCAGGATAGAAGCAGGTTAGTGGACCACGGCTAGTAGGCTACATTAGTAGCCGCACAAGCTCCCAGGATGCCTCATCCAGCATGAGGCTGTGTGCGGCTGCAGATAGTCCCGACATGAAGCTAATGCTGTGTGGATCCGGGCCAGTACTGTGTGTCGGGTGAAGTGGATGAGATGTAATGGGGCTTTACTCGGGTGTCTGAGGGAGCTCGGGGATTGGCAGGAGCTGAGGTAGCAGAGGTAGCAGGTTATGACTAATGAATGTGAACTTTTGTCAGGCACGCTCCCCCTGTAGCCCCGGGTCCATTAGAGAAGTTGGATGGACACCGAAAACACACACATACACACACACACACACACACACACACACACACACACACACAAGAAAGGGAAAAGACAACCCACACTTAACTGATGGATGATACGGAAGTAGGACCACACATCGTTTTTCCATTAGTGTCTCCTCTCATTCTGCTCTGTCTCTTATTCTGCCTGAACCAATCAATCTGTAGCTGCACGCCTTTCTTCTCTTCAGGTTTTAACATACCAGTAGATGACTTGTTGTTTTTCTTTTATGCTCCATCCAGCTTTGTTTCTACCCCTTTTGTTTGCTGAGAGATGTGTTCATTTACAGACAGAAACACACATTTTTCCAGAGCACCCACCGACTCCTCTGGCTCTTCATCCGTCTCCATCAGTTTGTTTCAGTTGGTTCTTTTCATTGACGTGACACTGGGATACCTCATACATTAATCAAAGCTAAAGGTGACATGAATAACAATCACAGGAGAACAATATCGACCCATCAAGAGCGGATTATATTCCTGCAGCGTTACTCTTGATTTAGTATTGTTATCTATTTGCATGAGTGGCCACATGCAGCATTTTTATCACATTCATAAATCATTGCAGCATTACTTTTTCATTACCGTCATTATCATAAAACACAGACATAAAGGAGACTAATTTTAAACACCATTGTCCTGCATTGTATTTTACATTGTGTGCCATCAGGATGGATTTTGCAAGAAAATATACTGGATTTCTTTAGAGCACATTCATTGTGAGACCCTCGAGGGACTGTTATTGTGAGCAAGGTAAACGGAGCAGGTAGCCACATTCACTTTGTGAAGGGCAACAAAAGGTTGTGTGGGAAGTTCTGAGAACCATTCATAATAAGAAAACCTCTAGTGTGAGATTGAGGTCATCAATCATCTCAACCACAATCTTATTTGTTACAGTTATAAAGGGTACATTTCTCACATATAGACGAAACAATAAAGCTGGGGTAGGTAGTTTATTTTTGGCATCATTGGGCAAAAATTCCAAAATAACCTTTCAGCATATTGTAGTTAAAGTGGTCTGAGAGAAAACTAAACTTCTGCACCTCCTGTTTTCAGGCTTTAGAAAATCTAGCCCATGACAGGAGAATTTGGCCAATCACGGGTCATTTTAGAGAGATGGAGTTCCTATTGGCTGTTCTACAAAATACAGATGCACGTCCCTTCAGTGAAAGCTTGATTCAACGGCGGAATATCCTGCAGGAAAAGTTGCTATTCCAGCATTGGCAACATGTCCCTAAACTGCAAAGCAAACGAAAAAAGGAAGACAGACTTATCAAAAAGAGAGTGTGACCGTATCGGCGAAGCGTTTCACCGATGGAGAGAAAATGTTACTTATAGTTTAGCCTTCTGCCACACACTTCTAGGCGGTCATAAGTGATGATTGAGAGGGATTATTTTTGTATCAGTCTATACATGTTTTTTTAGGAAATTCCTGAATATTATACCTTTTAAATATTGGACCACAAGTTCCCCATCTTATGGTTCAAGTCAGTGTTGATCGTATTTAATGACCATGATCTTTTCCTAACCCTGACCAAGTTATGTGAGTTGCCTAAACATAACCTTCATCTTTTGGATGTTTTTATTGGTGACGATAGTTATCGAATGTTTTAGTTTGATGATAGCATGTTACCTGGATTTTTGCTATATTTAGCCTACATCAAACTTCATTGTCTCATTCTTGATATTTTTGTCATTTGGTGTGATTTGATGTCCTTCTTTTGTAAATAAACCAAACAGAACTATTAACTATTAACTATTATCATGGTAATCATTGAGCATTTTGCAGATATGTTATACGTTTTCCAATGGCAGTGAACAGTTTTAAGCAGGGCGATATTATGTTCCCTACAAAAAGTGTTATTTGTGTATGAACATCATTGTTTAAAGACAGGGTTGCTCTGACTTAGTTTTTCTCTCGTTTTCACTTGATGTTTGTCTTACCAGCCTGTTATACTTTTCTGAACTAAACCCCCCACCCCCCTACACTGAATTTCTCTCTTATTGTACAATTTTGTCTGGGTATTGGCAGAGAATAATACTCCAGTAAAGTGAGAAGTAGGCCAGACTTCCACTGGGAATGGAGCCAAGGGAAACTCAGCAGCTCAGTGCATGTGGAGTTATTGGGGTTAAAACAACTCTCTAGCCTCCACTCAAGTTTGACCGATTTAGATAAAGACGTCCGATACCCATGGGTGCAAGGACACTTTGTGAATGAGCTATATCCTGATTAGCTTGGAACTAGTGAATGAAGGGGTTAAAGGGTGGATGGATATGTGAATGAACTTGTCACATCAAATGGTAATGTTATTATTCTAACTCTATTCTACGGATGCTCCCTGCTGAGGTAAAACAGAATATCCTCTTAAAATAACAAGCAGGGAGCAGGGCAAGTAATCCCTCCAATGGGAATCATTTTAGAAATAAAGACCCCCTAGGGTGCTTAAAAAGAGAGCAGAATCAAAGCAGGTGGAGGTTGAGGAGGCTCCTGCCAACAGCAGCAGCTAAACTGTATGTCGGCATACAGAGTGAATGTGAGTGGGAAGGTCTGGAAAGTGGCCAAAACACTGCAGTGAGGCGTGATGGGTGTGACTCGTGACTTGAAGTGCAGTGCATAGACTGTATATAAGAATTGGACGTAGTCACGATCACGTCATGTCACCCATTGGTTTGTGGACTGTAGTTTTGAAGCCTGAGTTTGGCATTTTGGCCATCGCCATCTTGGTTTTTGGCCATCGCCATCTTGGTTTTTGGCCATCGCCATCTTGGTTTTTGGCCATCACCATCTTGGTTTTTGGCCCTTGCCATCTTGGTTTTTGGCCATCGCCATCTTGTTTTTTTGGCCACCACCATCTTGGTTTTTGGCCGTCACCATCTTGGTTTTTGGCCGTCACCATCTTGTTTTTTTGCAACCAGAAGTGACACGAGGGGGTGGAGCTAAGTACAACTGAACACTGAATAAGAGATTTTTAGGCAACCAAAATGTTACAATTAACTTTCATGAACTGAAACCACACTGTGAAAGGGTTAAAGTTCTCAGACAAAAACACGGACAACACTCAGTTCAGACAACACTGTGGTAGCAACCGGTCAATCACAAGGTAGGCACGTCCTGAAGCAACCCCTGCTTTATGGTCTATCTGACTCTAAATGGGACCATAATTTACTAAATGAACATCATGCTGTATTGAAGAAGACTTGAAACTAGCGATTGAGACTATAAACTCATGTTTACAATGTTTACTGAGGTAATAAATCAAGTGAGAAGTAGGCTCATTTTCTCATAGACTTCTATACAATCAGAATCTTTTTGCAACCAGAGGAGTCGCCCCCTGCTGGCTGTTAGAAAGAATGCAGGTTTAAGATACTTCCACATTG
>CAKAKR010052745.1:0-22608 GCA_916700685.1 Adelosebastes latens | reverse complement strand
ACTCCAGATCAGCTCTGATTGGTTGTTTTCCTCCGGTCTGTGAAATCTTGCAGATGCCGTTAGGAGCACCGGAGGACACCGGAGGACACAGAGGCCTACATGATTTGTTTTTCAGATTACCTGTCTCATGTACTACTGTCAGGATATAGTGACCGTTTTCTAGAATTAACTTTTTTTTAATCATATTTGCTCCAATTCTACCCACTGCAGCTTTAAAGGTCCCATATTATAAAAAAGTGAGATTTTCATGTTTTTTTTTATTATAAAGCAGGCTTAAGTCCTATATAAATACTGTGAAAGTATCGAAACACTCAATCCACAGGGAAATACACACAGTCCGTATTCAGAAACTCTGCATTTGAAACAAGCTGTCAGGATTTCTGCCCATTCGTGATGTCACAAATATACAATATTTAGACCCTTGACACAATTTTAAACAGACATTCTAAATGTGTCCCAGTTTATTCCTGGTTGCAGTGTATGTGAATGTCATCAGCTGACAGGAAGTACACATGGACCCAAGCTGTTGCCTAGCAACGCAATTCTGTTGCAATTCCGTCAAAATGCGCTAAAACTGAGTGTTTCAGACAGAGGGTAAATACCAGCATATTCAGGCTGACAGTCTGACTAAAATAAAGGGGTTTTTGAACATTACAGCATGTAAACATGTTCTAGTAGAAACACAAAATACAAGTATGAACCTGAAAATGAGCATAATATGGGACCTTTAAAACATTAAAAACATTTAATTAACCCTCTGAGACCCACATAGACTAATTTTTCTTTTTTAAGGGGTACAGGGGGTCTTTTTGGGGCGATAGCAGGTCAACAGTAGATATCACATAGAAGTGGTGTACATCATCTGAAAGCTGGGAATCTGAAGATTAATTTGAGATGCAGCTCAGCACTGTGTGTCAAGTTGGTCTAGTCAAGTAATTCAAATAAATTGTGTAAATGTGATCCAATGATTTGATCCAGATTGACAAACTTCTGAGAAAGAATATCACTCTTAATCTTGGCATCTAAAGTAAATGTATTTCCTGTTTTAAAAAAATGTTGTGATAGTTCAGTTTTTTTTCCTTTTAGTAAATTTGGAAAAAATCTAAAATTTGGATTTTATGTATATATGTAGATTATGGGGTATTGAGTGTCCATTGATGAGGGGAAAAAAATATTTAAATGATTTTAGCATAAGGCTGCAACATACATGTGAAAAAGTGAAGGGGTCTGAATGCACTGGATCATACGTTTCTGAGACATGATCTCAAAAGCTAATGAAGGCCTTCCTGTTCAGACCAACAACTAGTTATGAGTTGCACAAAGACCAACCCAGTAGCGTTAGAATATGCATAACAGAGCACATTTTGAGACAGTCTCTACTGGAACTTTCATAGTGTTGCTCTCAGTTGTTCACTGGGGCTGTGATACGATACAGGGGTTACAATTCAATATTTTGTGATTTTTTAAATCAAATTTTAGGAAAATAGGTCATAGTATAGAGAACACACCACCATATGAATAAAATCTGAGTTAAAAAAAAAATTAACATTGTATGCAATCAGAACAGTGGGTTCTGCATTTGCATTTATCGCAGTCCCTGTAACATCCAACATCTTAGCACTTCTTTGAGAGGGCACATACACTAAGAGGGAGCATATCTTTGCAAATGAAATAAAGTGTTGACTGAGTTAATCTTTACATGTAAACTGTTAATTAAAAAAACATTCTTACACCCCTATTGCTCACATGAAAAGTGGCAGAAATAGTTGTGTAAAGAATGAAAAAAAGAGCTTGAGAGAGAAGTTCAACCCCTGGCTCCTTTCTCACCTCCACAAAGCTCTCCAATTCCTACGTCACAAAAGTGGTGGTGGTGGGGTTTCAAAGTTATTCGACTTCCGACCGATTCTCAAGCTTTGTTAAAGTCTTATGCATCAATCAGCGCAGTAGTTCATCAAGTGATCCGGGCAGCCACACACACACACACACACACACAAACCTCAGACTCAAAATAAACAGCAGGTAAAAAAAAAATACCTTTATCCCAGATGAGCTTTATTTTCTTGGTAAGCAGATGACAAAACACTTAAAGTGAAGATAAAAGACTTTAAACTCTATAAATAAATAGAAAAATTAATGAGATGCTAGGGATTATTCATGAAGGACATACCCTCCACTGAAGTAAACTGAAGAATAAATTAGAAAAAAACAAAAACAGAAGCTACATTATTCTTTTTAAAAGCTTGTTGAACCTTTAAAAAAACATTACTGCATAGATAGTCTTGTATTCAAAGTTTGTGTTCTAGGTCTGCAAGGTTGTTAAAATACCCCCCCACCATACAGTTCTGATATGCACCCGTTCTTGATGAACAAACCTAAAGAATACATGGCTCAAAAATACTAGTTTCAAGATTATCTATGATCATGTACACAGTGATTTTGAGGTGATAAAGCATCTTACTTCATAACTCTTACATTGTAGTTTTCTAAGAGAAGCTAAGTACAACGTGGTAAGGGTTACATGGAAGCACATGGAGAACGTGGAATGGGGAGCTAGGCAATTTTGGCTAGCCAGCCTGTGCACAGTGGCCACTGAATCCATTTTTTTCCTCCTCCACAAATCCGCCGTTTTGTCTCTGAGAATGAGCCAATGTAGGCAATCCAATCAAACCACTATATAGAGGTGTAATGGCACCCAAACTGCATTATAGGGCCCCACTGGTACGCCAATGCTCCTGCCACATTTAGGTGTGATGCATGTGACCACATAGTACATATAGTGAATGCTAATGTGTCCATGGCTACACTGATGGAACAACATCATCCGTGTAAATGTCTGCATTTGTTCACTTGTGTGCCGATATTGTCATTGACAAAGCTAAACAACTATAGTCACGACGACCCATAAACACCCTTGGGCAACAAAATGATGGATCCTATTCAAACTGAATGTTTGAATCCTACGTTCTATAGGCAACTATTTGGAATACAGGTGACTTCAGATTTGTTAGAATCAAATTCAAGAATACCGTTCTTCCTTTATCAATATAGATGAGACGACGTGGTGGGAGGAGCTATCATTTTCACCTTCTACATTATTGAAGGGATGGACTGTGCAGATACAGTATGTTACATGTTTTTTTTTGTTTTTTTTTAAGAGTGTGCTATATAAATTATTCCTCAACACAAAAACAGAATGTAGACTTTGACCTTTTTTGATGTTACCTCTATTTTTGTACAAGGTAGTAGTGACGAAAGCAGCAAGCTAGGACTACTGTTAACTAGCCTGGTGCAAAATAACAGACAATATTTCAAAAATAGATTAGCAATAATATACCCCACAAAAACAATGATTGCCTATTATCGTCAAATAGTCCAAAGTGCTGTTCAGTTTTCACCTGTTGCACACCACACACCTGTAACAGATGTAGTTGTAGAAACGGCAGCATGTAGCACCAGTGAATGTCGGGGAGACTCGCTTCCCTATCCTTCAGTACCGCTAAACTGGTAAAGCTAACATTTTTCTCTGCTTATATATTTAGTGCTTCAGGTTGGCAGAATGTAAGACTTGCAAGTTAGCCATGACTTCTCACAGAGCAAACGTAACCTGTTTATTTAGCTAACGACTAGCTTTTTGGCTTTCTGATGCAAGCTACTTTAACTTAGCACTTAGCTACATAGTTAGGACTTACTGACAATATTGACCAGTAAAAATCGACCAGGAGCAGCAAACCGAGGACCAACAGAAGAAAAGACAAAGAGAACATGACATGGTTAATAAATGTTACCGCCTTCAGAATGGAAATCTAAGGAGTTTCAAAGAAAAACAGGAGTCTGGCTGTGCTTAAAACCTGCCACTGCAACACGTGAGGGCTGATTGAATTTCAACACAAACAGATTTTTATTATAAGTGTCTGACAACATTATGGAAAGGAATCCACAGAGAAATAAAAAAATGTTTTCTTTCCCTCTCGTTTGATCTGGTCTGTTTGTTATTGTGTTCAATTCCCACTCAAGGAGAAGTCTCGTTGTGAAATCTGAATATCCGAATACTCTGGCTCAAATAAATACGGGCGGCCATCTAATTCAAAGACCTCATCCACATTGTGGAAATCATCTAAATATTCAGCCATGACATTGAGAATTTTTTTAGATGACACTAAGCTATGCTTTCTGTACTCCAACACAACAAACTCTGCCCACTATTCCACCGTTGTCTTCCAGCAAGACGTCCCCTCGCCAGATTTCAGAACGTGACTTCTCCTTGAGCGAGATTCTTCCCATAATGTCAGACACTTATAACAACAATCAGAGCCTGCCATGGCAAAAACAAGCACTTTTAGTGGATGTAAATGACAGTGCCAGCTTGCCCCAATAGGATTACACTGCAGCTCGTGAGCAGCTGAAAAAAATAAATAAAATGTACATTGTTAAAACTCAACTTGTTATTGTGAAATTACATTTCATCACTTGCATAGTAGCATTTTAAATTCATTTTCCCTACATTTATAGCTAAAAATGCTCCAGACTTGTTGTCACCACTCCCTGCCTCCCCAGCTTTCAGCCAATCACTTGAGAAAGACTTTTTTTTTTATAACTCCAATAAAACTTATAACAAATAACACTTTATAATAACTGAGTTTTAACAATTTATTAAATAATGTCACAATTTATTGGGTCATTTATATATTCTGCTCTATTTATTCATAAGATTATTTCATATTATTATTATTTAATGTCTTATTTATTTATATAATACTGGTTATTTAGGCATTCCATACGAGCAAGTGGGATTTTTAGTGAGTGTAAATTCTGCTCTGCTCTCACATCTGCAAATACATTGTTCCTCCTCCTGTAGCAGCTTCATTTACTTTCTTTGCTGAAATATTTGAACAGAAATGAAGTAAAATGTGCAAAATGAATGTCAAACTGGCACTAAAACAAGCAGTGGCAATTTGACCTGAGGCATTGAGACACCTGGAATAAGAACAGAATCTACCAACAGACACATAGCGAGCCAACCGGCTCTGTGTGTGCAGATTTCCATTCTGAAGGGAGACTGGCTCAGATGAAGCTCAAGAGAATCCAGATGTATCCGAGGAATAACAGACGTCAAATCTTCCTTACTCTAGGACCCCGTCCTCTCTAATCACTGTCAGGAGAATAGGACAGTAACCGTGCTGCCCCATGACTGGTTTCTAAAGTCATCACTGCATCTGAAGCACTATTAGTTAAAGTCAGCACTACAGGTAGGTAAGCTGATCCTAAATCTGTGTCTAAAGGCAACTTCAATGTTGAGAAAGATTGATGAGGCTAACTGTTTTCTCTCCCTCGCTCTCTCCCTCTCTCAAGGCTGCTGACCAATAACAGTGTCTAACCACTTCTTGTACGCCAGGGCGAAGCGTCTCTGCTCGGGGTTACAGCAGCTGTCCAGGATACCGCTCACAAAGCTGTGCTCGGAAGGCAGGGCGGGGTTGCTGGGCAGCAGGACGCCTCTCTTCAGTCGCTTGCTGTCACGCGGGTCCGGCAAGGACACCCCATCTACCTCCATAGCTTCACTAGCATGCTTCTGTCCGTTCACACTCTCCCCCCTGCCTGCACAGCTTGGAGCGCTGACCTTCGGCAGGCCTGGGTCACTGTTGTTAAGGTGGTCCGACTTGCTGCCTCCATTGCTGCTGCTGCAGTGGTGCTGGTGTTCCCTCCTCCAATGTTGCCACAAGTAGAAGACATGCCGCCTGGAAGGGGTGGAAACACACATACAACACCTTATTATTGAAATGTACTGTACAAATACACAGCCAAAAGTACTGTAGTGTGCTGTTTTTCATGGATTGAGCTAAACTCCCTGGTTTCACGGTCTTGGAATGACATGTTCAAAAGCTGTGAGCCAGCACCTCTCTAGAATAGGTGTGCGTTTTTTTATTACTCTGCAATATGCATCTTAAAAGGTGCTAAATTCCAAATTCAGAGCATTAAAGGTCCCATATTGTAGAAAGTGAGATATCCATGTCTTTTCTGATCTCCGTTGTCATGTTGGGAGCCGTGCGGAGGCAATCCCTCAATTATAGATATGCTCTGAATTTGGAATTTAATACTTTTAAATACTAATGGTAAGAAAATAGGTCGCATTTTTTGACAGGAAGTTAAAACTTACAACTTTTTCATTCAGGCAGAACACACAGGAAACTTCAGGGTACCTTCTTTGGTGGAAGAAATATTCAGATCTTCTACTTAAAAAGTAAAAGTTGCAATACAGTGATGTAAAAATATTCCATTACAAGTAAAAGTCCCACATTCACAGTCCCGCAAAATGACAAAAGTCTTGTGTTATGTTCACCTCTGTGGCCTCACCTGTGACTCCAAAGTGTTTCGTGACCAGGGAAGGACTGGATCAGGTCCGAGCACAGCTCCATCTCCTGGTGGAAGAGTTGAAGGACAGCGGTGGAGCCGAGCTGCCTCTCCTCCTCACCCGCTGCCTCTGCTCCCGACAGCTCCCCATTAGCCTGGCCGTGGCTGTGATGCTGGGGACTGCCGCTGGGGACTGTGCTGCACCGGTGCTGGGGTGAATTGGTGGTGGTGGTTGTGGTGGTGGTGGTGGTGGTGGTGGTGGTAGCTGGAGTCTGGGAGAGCTCAGTGATCAGCTCCTTGAGCAGGAACTGGCGGTAGTGGAAGCCACTGTGGTCAGACACGTGCATGGACACCCATAGGCGCATAGAGGACAGCTCATCATGGAAAACCTGGGAGGAAACATGGCAGTGAGTACAGGGTGTTTGTGAAGAACAGAGGACTAATATTTAGGAAATCCAACACATATTTGGGATATTTTAATCTTAATCAAGATGTTCCATATAATACACTGCATTAAAGGGATGTCACGAGAACCGATACTTCGGTACCAAGTCCGAAAATTCTGATAATGTGACTGTACTCAACGGTGTCCCGTCGTCCCGGGGATGATAGAAAATGTCCCTGATAATGCTTCATTGTGAACAAAAAATCTGTGTCGGCAGGAGCAGAGCTACTAACGCTAGCTGTTGGCAACCGGTGGGCAGCACAGTCCTGCTTGGCTAAATAACGGAGCTAATGATGCGTTCTAGCTGTCTTCAGTAAAAATGAGGACTAGGCGAAGGTAAATTATAACGTTATCATGATGTGACCTTGTCAATTTGGCAAGGATCTTGAGGCAGATCATCAGGGATTAATAATAAATGAGCAAAAAACACTATGCAAGTGGTAATAAAGGAGTGTATGCTGGAATACATGGGATTTATAGTTTTGATTTTCACCCTGGTATCAAATTGGCATCAAGAATTGTGGAATTTCACTGGTATTGGTATGGATTACTAAATTTCTGGTATCATGACATCCCTACTGCATTGATTAATTGTTGCACAACATATGCTGGCAGATTCTAGGACTGCATTATGACTTTCATAATTACCTCTCAACAACTGAAGCTCCCATTTTTGATATTGGCACACAGTCAAAACGTCTAAGCTAAAATATTAATTGAATGCTACTTGTCAGCTTTACCCTTCCAGATGGATTGGCAGCCTAAAAGCGTAAAATTATAGCAGGTTGTTTGTAATAAACAAACTCTCTAGGTCACCAAACCAGTTATAAGAAAGTAATCTACCCTCTACCCATGATAGAAATCGGAGCTATCCCTTACAACAGTCCATTTAGCTCGCAGGGTCTGACTCTCTTGACCTTTTTTCCTCTTTTTGCTTTTGATTTTAACAAACAGATTTCTACAGTAGTTAGGACTGTGTGCCAGTGTGAAATGGTTCTTACCCATCAGTTTAGAAAACATTACTCAGTTCTGCCAGAGAACCTACAGAAAGTGTGCAAGGCTGATGAAATTCAGTAACCGCAATGAGTAAATACTCCGAGACCCACTTTCAAATATCACTTGATCCGGTCTGTTTGTTATTGTGTCATGTGACTTGTTGCCGGAAGACAACAGTGGAAACAAGAGTGAGAGCTGGAGAGAGGAGTGCCGGTGACGGTGTTGTCAGAGTTTGTTGTGTTGGAGAACAGAAAGCAAGATTTTCAATGTCATGGCTGAATATTTAGATGATTTCAACAATGTTGATGAGACGCAAGATTTCAGAGCAACACATCTCCTTGAGCGAGACGCACCATAACAAACAGACCGGATCAAGTGAAAGGTAAGAAAAACATATTATTTCTCTGTAGGGTCCTTTCTATAATGTTGTCCGACACTTATAACAACAATTTGAGCCCGTCAGTGGCAAAAACAAACACTTTTAGGGGACATACATTGATGATGACAAAAATTTCCCCAAGCAATTGCCCCCAAGATTACATTGCAGTTTGTTTACAGGCTGCTGCACTCTCGCTCAATACTCGACCAATTTCAAAACGTATTGTCCCCATTAGTCACTTACAAACAAAAACCTGGGGAAATAGGGTCCAGGTTGAAAAAATACCAAAGTTATTTTTTAATTATTGGTGTAGCAACCAAAACAGGCATTTGGGGCAAACATTAATACCTGGGGATGGAGGAGAAACTACACACCTTCACTCAAATATAGCATCTGTAATAGAGCTGCAACGATCAATTTATTAGTTTCAACTATTAAATTAATCGCCAACTATTTGGATAATCGATTAATCGTTTTTTTAAGACAAAAAAAGCAAAATTCTCTGATTCCAGCTTCCGAATATGAAACTGAATAAGATGTCATCTTGGGCTTTGGGAAACACTGATCGACATTTTCCACCATTTTATGACAATTTATAGACCAAACAACTAATCGATTAATCGAGAAAGTAATCAACAGATCAATCAACAATGAAAATAATCGTTAGCTGCAGCCGTAATGTGCAATGTTAAAATCCCACTTCACCCCCATCAGAACATTTGCTTGTTTGTGTACTGTGTGGCACACATTGTTCATTTTATGAAAATGCACTGGTGGCATTTTAACGATTAAGACAATAAACTCTTTGAATCTTTGAAAAATATATAATAAATAAAAGCATCTCTTCTACTCTCATCCTACCTTGACGTTGCTCTTGGCCATGTGCTGCAGCACCCAGATGCGGTGGGACCAGGCGTTGTAGTTGCTGGGATAGCGGCATGCAGCGTCAGAGCACACCTTCATCTCTTGATGGAGCGTCCTGGCCAGATGGTCGCTGAGCTGCTGGTTCCTCTCTGCATCAGGCTGCTCTGCTTCACCCTGCTGATGCTTCCTGCTGCGGCCCACAGCAGAGAACTGACGCAGGATCTGCTGCAGCACCCAGCGTCTGCAGAGAGACAACAACTGCTGGGTGAGGTAACTCCAACAACCTGGTGTACAGTTACTGCTAAACCACACAGTGTCTCTCCATCGGTCCCTCCTGCCACTGGAGGTGGGAAGTCAAATGCAGTTTCACAACAAGTACAGATTTTAGTCAGAAAAATTCGCACATCATTTGATAAAAACTGATTTTGTGGGTTCTTATGAATGCTTGCATAAAATCCTTTGTTCCAAGTGATGTCATATCTCCAGGTAGCTTGCTGCCAAAATGGGGGAACATCTTATCAATTTGGTTTCTCAACATCCAATATTGTACGAGAAACACCGCAAAGACTACCTCAATAACCAAATAAAGGACAATATATGGCTTGAGATCGACGAGCAGCTGGGATATGATAAAGATGGTTATGTAGCTGATATGCACTTGCTAACGTTACATGTTGGTCATGGAATGGGGCTAGTCAGAACAGCTAGGGTTTGCATCAAAATATGGGTTCCGATTAGTTTATGTATCATGTAGTTAACGTCCTTAGACACTCTTTGTATGGATGGGTTTTTGTTGTGTGGAGAGGACACAAGCACTATATAAAAAAAAGGATTTTTTTTTTGTGACGAAAATGGAAAATGGCAACGCTGATAATTCGCAACGGACCAGTTTCTTAAAGATGAGAGCAATGCTCCCACCAACAAGACGGTAAAATAATAAGTTCTGATTGCTCATCTTTTCTTCTTTTTCATTTACTTTTATCATTTCCATCCTTCAATGTGCTATTTCAATCTCTCTTGTAAGCTATTATCAAAGGACTTAGGTGACAGGAAACAATAAATTAGAAAATCACAAAACCAAACTGCCAATACGCTCATTGACAGTCATTAAGTCATTTCCTGTATATCGTAAGTTTAATTTAAAAATAATATAGACACTTTATGACCCATTTCTGTGTAAAAGTCCTGCACACACCTCATGTAAAAAATATAAACAGCAGACTGGCCTATTTTTACATTTGTTGAGCAGATCTCTGTGGTGCATAAGCACCACTTACGCGTGTAGCCAGTTTCATTGTTTATAGTGGAAGCGTAGTGTTGCAGCAGCCGCTGCGCGGTCCACATACATTATGTATTAAATGTAGCCTGCTCGAAATATGTGGAAGTGAATATCACAGTGTTTTGAGGAGAACGGGGTGCTAAGTCTTACCGGTGTATCCACGTCTCCGGGCTCTTGGGGAATTTGGTGAGGGCCAGCTTGCCCAGGTAGAGGTCCTTCTCTGGGTTAAGAACTCCACACTGCAGTAGCTCCTTCCTGCAACAACAATCAGACATTTATTACAACAGACCTACACAGTAGACTATGACCTTCTTCCACAGGGTCAGTATAGCATGCTTTAGACACACTGTCGCGTGTTGAGCTGTGATCAGTCAGCCAATGCAACCAGTCTCTCTATGTTCAGCGTTGAGTATTGTGTAGGGATGGTTGACGATTTCAAGAGGCATAAACAATGAACAACTGACATTCATAAGAGCAAATATTTCTGTAGTTTTGTTGTAGAAGGCTGCTGTGACTGTACTGTATCTGTACCTGACATTCCATGCGGTGGTGAAGTCCGGGTTAAGCAGCAACAAAGTGCAGGTGATATCTGCTAAAGCTAAGGGACACACAAACATGAACTGTTAGGTTATCTGATTATTAACATTGTTCAAATCAATTTCAAAGACTGACACGTCACAATAAACTAACTTTTTCACAATACAATAACATATTTACTGATCTGCCTGTACCCTTCAAGAATGATTTTGTTGTGGTAGATGTTGAGTGAGTTCAGTTACCTTCCCTGTCCAGCCAGTGTTTGCGCTGGCGGTAGAGCAGCAGCTTGTTGTGGACATATGGCAGCAGGAACTTGACACACCAGCTCTCAACACCCAGCTTGTTCTCCACCAACACAATGGGACTGCGGTTGTAGCGGGCCTCTGGACACGGAATCACGCCAATCTCATCACTGAGGGAGCAGAATCAGCAGATACTAAGAATGAGGGCTGAGGGAGGTTTTTACTTATTGTATATGGACATGGAAGAATCGTTATGACAACACAACATGTTGCTTGTGTCACATTCTCAGGAATATCCTGACAACTTATGAAAGAGCTTTTGCTCAGAAACCAAGACACAGGGCCATTTCTTTTCTTAGCCATTTCAACTGGCTCTGTACTCCAGGCTATATCTTCAGGGTAACATCCATCAGTCACAGCCCAGCTTGGTCTTTTTACAATGCTTTTTTTTTTTTTTTTTACTAAGTCTTGTCTGGTTCTTAAGGCCCCTTCCCATCCATCCATCCTACATCCATTTGCTTCCTCTTATCCGGGGCCGGGCGGCGGGTGCAGCAGGCTTAGCAGGGAATTCCAGACATCCCTCTCCCAAGCAAAGTTTTCCTGGGGGACCCCGATGTGTTCCCAGGCCAGACCAGATATATAATATAACAGATATATATAATCTCTCCAGCGTGTTCTGGGTCTACCGCCGGGGCAGGGCCTTTTACCAGCAGAGTCTTCTTGCATAGAGAATTATGAGGCAGCCGCGTCCGTCAAATTTTGTCCCTCCTCCAGCTTTCGACAAAACTCTGACACTGAACAACTGTTTTCAACCAAGTGTTGCACTTGGTGTATTTCTGTCATTTATAACTGCAATTGCGGCATTACACCGATGTTGTGGTGCTATATTGTTATCAGCACCGTGAATCGGGAAAGGTGGGTATATAAATGCCACGGCAAATGGCAGTCGGCGTCTGTGAAAACCGCTCCTTGCGCCTCTACATGTGTGCCTTAACAGTTTCATAATTAACTCAATGGGTGGGCTTGCCCTCACCGGGTGCATTTCCTCCACGACGGTGCGCACGCACACTATGCAGCGACCGGCTCTAGTTCGGCTCGGAAAGGCCCGGGGTCAAAGTGGCTCATGGGGCCGTGGACTGGTGCTCGTTGTGCCCTCTCTCCCTGCGTAGAGGGACAGGTATTGCAATACCTTTCTAGTATCGGTATACCATGCAACACTAGTGTATTGCAAGCCCGGCGGCCTGTAATGTTAGCAAGTGTGCAGTTGAGAGACAGAGAGAGAGAGAGAGCGAGCATGTGTGTCATGGACCTATGGTGAGTATGTAGTTATCAGTAACGTTATAGCTGTGAACGTAGCAGTAGCAGTATGTGTTCAGTTCAGGCTGTTGGAGAATAAATGCTGCAACTCCTCAAGACCCAAACCAAGTTCCCGTGTCTTGCTTGTTACCTGCCGATTAAAGTGAAGGGGGTTAGCCCCCAAGTTAGCAACAACAACGCATCAGACTCACTTAAGTTGGGCTGTTCAGGTGGACCAGCTATTCTGCAACGTGGGTTGACTCCTATCAGGACTCCTCTGTATTTATGTCGAACTGTTGGGCTCAATGCAGTTACTCAAATGCAACACAGAAGATAGACTTTGTGTGTCTGTGAGTGACAGAATAATAACTAGAAGTGCACTCGGAGAGAGCAGACCTCTGCCAAGGCAGGTTTCATCGCACAACATTTTCAGCACATTTTAACAACACCGCAATAGAACTGGTATCCGTGATCATTTTGGTCACTATAATAGTGATATGAAATTTTCATACCGTTCATACGGCCAGTCAAAAGCACTCCATTGCAGCCTATGCAGTTTTAATAGATAAAATATAATAGACAGATAAAATGTTTGCCATGGGTCTTAACTTAAATTGTCACACACTATCAGGGGGATATAGGGGCACTCTGTCATTTTTAACTAGACTTACACAGACACAGATTTCCTGTGCTCGTTTTACACAATATGCAAATTAACTGTAACTTTCCTGAAATAGTAAGAATCTGTTTTTCCTTCAGATGACATTAATTACATAACTAATAATGTTTTGATAAGAAATAAGTTGAATTTTTTGCTATGATGGTTACTTCTTACAGTGGTTTATTCTAGTAGTGTATTCTCCAGGGATCCCAGTCAGTACTAGTGTATGTGTTGGTAGGATTAAAGGGTTAATGTACTGCTTCATTTATTATTTTCATTATAAATAGATGAGAAGCTAGAAACGTTAGCATTTGCCAAACCTATATTTAAAACAACTACAGAGGAAATCACAACGTTTCCAAATTTTCCATACATTCAAACTTGATATTATATCATATTGGGACTAGTGCCATTGCCTGTGGAGTCATAAGAGTGCAATAATAAAGAAAAAATCTGAAAGAATAAGAAAATAAATATGGAAATATACAGAGGAATAAATAAAAGAGGTACCGGTGTACCTCTACTAGAGAGACTGAAGCAGCCCCATAACAACGGAAGCATAGGGAAACAACAACAACAGTAAGAATTAAAACACCTTTCAACTACTAAATTAATTAATTGATCCATTAATGAGCTAAACGTTACTGGCCCTGACAGCCGCCTCACCACGTCAAAGGACGAGCTAACTAGTTACACCAAATAACACTTTACTATATGTTGGTATCCAACACAACAGAGAGTAACCCGTAGTTACCCGCGGGGCTGCTCCAATAAACCCTGTCATCTGGCTATTAGAGACAGCTAACAGCTAAGCTAAGCTAGCTGGCTGAACTGTCAACTTTCCCTGCACCGCTCTGACTCCAGGTGATAGTCCGAGCCCCTCTCAGCTGAAAGGCTCTGATTCCAGCTGATAGTCCGAGCCCCTCTCAGTGTAAAGGCTGCTTCATGCTGTTGTTTTGGTTTCGGGTCTGGCTAACGCCGCTCCGGTCTGTGTGGTATGTTCACGGTCAACTCTACTCACATGTTGGGGTTTCTCTTGAAGGCGTTCGTGATGTCTTTGACAACTCTCTGGACCAGGACGTCCACCTCCTCCTCCGACTCCGCCATCTTTAGGGCACCTGATGACGTCACGTGGAACGAAAAGTTTTTCCGGGTAAAAAAAAACAATACTACGGAAGCCCGGAAAGACCAAAAGGCAAAGCTATACTACGAATCACTCATTGGAAATAGCTGCAATATCTCTATGTGGGGTTGTCCTGCGATGTAATAATTATGTTTAGAATATAGCTTATAATATAAATAAATACAAAATAATAATAAGAAATATATATATATATATATATATGTAATAATGTAATGATGTAATAATTATGTTTAGAATATAGCTTATAATATAAATAAATACAAAATAATAATAAGAAATATATATATATGTAATAATGTAATGATGTAATAATTATGTTTAGAATATAGCTAATAATATTAATTAATTAATTAATTAATTAATTAAAAATAATAATAAGAAATATATATATATCCTTGACTCCTTTTGGCATTTGTTTGTTCCTTTGTTCAGTATAGGCATCAACTAAACTCTTTTACATGACATGACATATTATTATATCATAAAAATTATTGCATATGCCCGTTTTGGCTGTCTGTGACGGCTGTTCTTGTCTGTCGCTTCAGTGGTGTTTGTTGTATATGTTGTATGATGCTTGTTCCAGACTGCCCCTTCCTGTGTTCCCTTCATTTTTATTTACCAATGATCCTGCAATGGGAACGCAGGCTACTATGATGGCAGCTCCTTGGAGCCCGGTTGGGATCCTCGTGTTGCCCACTCCTTGTCTCTATACTACCCAGATTTACCCAGAACAACCAGATTTGCTTCTTGTTAATTAGTTATTGAGGATTATGCACCAGGTAAATGATATCAACTGACATACACAGACCAACACACAGGGCCCTTCTACAAGATTAGGTGCAGGATGTGCCATAAATCACTCCATAGTGTGCTTTAATGGTGCAATTTTCCATAAACAACTGTTAAATGAATAAAATTACCAGAAACTTACCACACAGTGTCCTAAGGGCCTTTGTGGCCCCTGAGGGTAGGTAATGAGGTAATGATTAGTCAATGATTAGTTAATGATTACTTATACAAGGTATTTATTAAATAACTTGAAACTTGAAACTTGATAAGTTAGTAAATATGGGCTATTTTTAGAGAAATGTACTGACCTAAGTTGAGAACATTTAAGGAGTCACTGCAGATCCATTCAGTTCCTGAAGCATTGTGTTCGACTGACTCTGGTACAGGAATCACCAAAAACATACATCCTGCAGACGGAGGGACACACAGTAGTTTGTCAAAGGCTAGCCGGGTCAGGTGTCACATATAAACTATAGAAAGAGATATGACACCGATAATGATGGATCCCTTACTAATGGTTCACTAGCAGTTAGTTCCTCATTCGTTCCACAGTAACTACTCACATTTTTGTGTACCTTATTGTAAAGTGTTACCATAATTTGTGATAAGTGTCTATGTTAATTTAAATTAAAGTGTTGGCATTGGTATGTCTGCCCTTTGTCTGTGTTCCCATTCAACTTGAAAAACATGCACACAACAGACCTGCCAGAAGGGGGGGATATGTAACTACTGTGTACCTAAACCATATAGGGTTCCTTTGCAGTCAGAGAATCTTGCAGAATGAAGCTAATCTACAAAATTATTCAATGCATCATTTGTCCCACATAATGCAATCTTCCTGAAATTTTCCTCCTGCAGTTTACTTTAAATCCTGCTGTTTTATGATCCAAAAAATCCCTAATTGAAACAATTCACTAAAGATAAGATTGAGTTAAATCAGTGTATGCAACACTTAGACATATAAACAACTCTCTGATGTGATTTAAAAAAAAAAAAAAACGTGTTTAGGATATTGAACAGCTTGACAGTCTCTCATTGCCGCCCCTACCTGAAACACAGTAACGCCTGCAACTTCACTTTCAAACAATCTTACATAAGAGATGGAGAACATCTGTGGAAAAACTGTGTTATCCTGATGTGGGGGGAACCACGCTGGGGGAGTCAACTGTTTACTGGCCAAAAACCGTCAAAGCTATTGATTCAACCTGCTTCTTTCTAATGTCGTAAGCAATGAAAAGCAGTAAAACAAATTACTGATGCTTAATAATTAGAAACAGAACACATGCATGTCTTTGAAAATTCTTATTTATCCAAAACCATATTCAATTTACTGGATCTGGATGTTTGTCTTCCAGGAGACTCAGACTCTCTCTTCCCTTATGAATGGTGTCCTTGTCTCTCCCTCTCTCTGTGTGTGAATGATGTGCTAGTCTTTCCTCTTCCCAGGTCTCTACGGTGGAGAGGAGGTCATGTGGCTGGGATGCCCTCCCAGATATAATAATGTCTTCCTGATTTCAACCATTGTGTAATTTCACAATGTTGGTCTGCTCTGTTTCCTCCATTTAAAATAGTTTTTTGTGATGTTTTTTCTAATCGGATTCAAGGGTCTAAGGACAGAGGGTACACAGAGGCTAAACAAATAGAATTGATTTTGATACTTTTCAACAAAAAAAATCTAAATCTACTGCTATTGAAATTTACAGCAATAGTTCATCATTTGGGAAATACAATTATTTGCTTTCCCATCCAACTGCCAAACTCTGGGGGATTTTTCCCTTTCACTGGAACTACAGCTGTGTTTTGTTTGGGTCTGTGTTTCATCTAAGAAAGTGATCCAACACAACACAAATGGCTTGAATTACTCATTAGGATTTGACTACAGTGAGAAGACAATCCTGATAAACAGGTCACAGTATGAATTATTGGATTTCTTTTATGCCAAGTAGAAACCGAGTGATGATAATGTACAAGTTAACAGTGCAGAATACAAAAGTGTAAATTGTACAAAAGCCAATAATGGAAAGGTAGTGACCATACACTAAGAGCTCTAACAAAGCTAGACATATAGATACCAATGCATCATGTCATATCACAGACTTTGCATTCATAAATACTTTAACATTGACTGTTTGTCAAAGCACACCACAGTTTTAGATTTTAACATATGTTTCCTACCTCATAAGCAGTAATTGGCTTCCATACATTTCAGTATACATCTGAAAATCATCCTGCAGTGACTTGAGGCTGGCTTGATAGGCAATCAGATCTCTAGGATTCATTTTGTCAATGCATGGTAATATAGCTGAAGGGATTTAAGTCTGGATTCAACTCCCAACATCCAATTCCTGAGGTCGTGTCCACCAAACAGTAACATTTTTAATTCACAAAGCCACTATACTGTAACCATCCTTTTAACCAAGACCTCTAGCAGCCATGTGAATTATACTCTTATGTCAGGAGCAAAGTCCTAAGTAGTGGGATGTCGTCATACAACATTTAGTCTTGCAAACCCTTTTTGGGTGGACGTCTGGGTGGATGGCTTGGCCAAGTGTGACTGTAACTGTTTCCAATTTCCTATGAACAGCATGCGCTATTTGTAGTTTTAACCATGACCACTTGTGTTGTGCCTATAATCCTAAAGCAGATCAATCATAAATATTTTTTCTAATGGCCATAGCGGTAATAACGACAACAACAAAAAAAAAAAGTCCCACTGATGGGAGTTTTCCCATCTGAAAAGTTTTATTGTGAAGGGCAATGAACTGAAATTTTTTAATTTTTTTCATTGGCACCTTGGATGCCAGGTATCAAATAGCACTAGGATGCATCATAAGAATCTTGATGCAAAACAAATTGAGACCAAAAAATACAGATCCGATTTGGGATGGCAGAAATATTTATTACTGTTGAAAAACAATGAGACCTGGAATCAATGTGGTAAAGGTTGGAAGCTAATGGAGCTAACATTTTACACTTTTCAAAAAAAAAATCATGATCACTTGTCCCAACCTTCAATTTAGTTTTAAGCCTCTTCTAAATTGCCTGGATATAAGATGCTTCGCAATTCCATAGATATGTTTAGCACCGTTTCCAGTGCCACCTTTATTACACAGTAGTTTAAGAGTTAAGTTCCTTTAAGTGTAACCGATATGCCATTGTGCCTCCAAGCTAAAACATTTGTTATTAATTACCTAACCACTTCTTCAAGGCACAGAGTTTCTGCTGATTTGACATGAAGTAAGAAATGTTAAGAGATCCCAAGTTGTTCCAATTTTGAAGTCTTGACTACAAAATTTAGGAATTTGTTAATGTACATATGGGTACCTGACTTAAGGACAAACTTGAAAAATTGCAAGCCTCTAAGCTTTGTGCAAATTAATTCTCCATTTGACCAGACCATTGGCTGCTATCCAAGCCACAGTAGAAGCTTCAATGGGGAAAGAGACCATGTTGAAAATCAGATCAAAAGCACAGCTCAAGCCAGGCTAAATCTGAAGATATATCAGATCTGGAAAAGACAGAAGCAGCAAGATCAAAATAGGCCCAACTCAAACATTTCTCAAGCGGAGTGTAGAAATTTTGTGACCTTTTAAAATATGCTCAAAGGTCACCTTTCGGCTGAATCTTTGAGGGATGGTTTAGGGCTGCTCTTGAGAGCTGGCATAGGTGGCAACAGGACCTCTCCAGGAGTGTAGCGGGTTAGGGAGAACTGACTTCTTCCTTGCTGGTAGCTCAAGCGGGATCTGAAAGCGTAGACAGGCTTCAGGTTTGACAGGTCACAGAGGACAGGCTCTGGGCTTTCCTCCCCATCGCCTTCACTATAAAACTCAGTGTATCGTCCGTTACCATCTGTGGACCTGGAGTTGGAGTGATACTCAAGTCAAGTACAAATACCTCAAATTTATACTTAAGTAGGCTACAGTACTTGAGTAAATGTACTTAGTTACATTGCACCATGGCTAGCCATGCAGATAGTTTTGGTTTTATTTGTCCAGCTTTGGGGATTTCTGTCTCCAACCCAATACAATGGAAATTAGTTTGTGGTCCTCTCAGCATTGAAAAATGGTGTTTGAAAAACAGCAACATGTCTTCCCTGAAGCAGTGTCCCCTTGTTACTCCACAAATAAACCGCAGACCTCACTGTCAGCGTATTTCATAGGGCAGTGGTTTGCAAAATGACAAACAAGTTATTGGGCAGAAGAAAAATAAAAACCTTAAATATTCCCGTCACTCGCCCGCATCTTTGCTATTTTCTTGTGAAATACTGGATCGTTTTGTCTTCAGGCCTATAAAACTTCTTCAAAACAAGGATCTGAGAGGGTTGAAATCACTCTTGCTTCAAGAGCTCATATGTCATAAAATTATGTAACCTTTGACAATAAGTTATGAGTTGTAAAGGATCACAAAAAAAGGTTAGGAATTACTGGCAATGGGTCTATTTCTCCAGTATGACGTAGTTCCAATTAAACTGTTGACAGTGTGTATTATCCAGAGTATCTATAGCACTGTTTCTAGAAAGACACGTTAGCGTTGCATTTTATAAATGTAAATCTTCAATGCAGTGAGTACCACAAGTCCATTCCCCTGACCTTAAACCAAAAAGAAGTAGCATGAAAACAATCTACAAACACATGTTCAATAGTTTCCCCTTCACAATTGCAAAAAAGTGCATCAATTATGCATAACTTTAAGCCTTAAAGTGTAACTTCACCCCCAGGTCTGAGCCACCCACTGCATGAAAACTCACAAAACCTGCCACTTATCATTGTCTGCATCATTACATCATTTGGGCATCATTTATACAAATGTCTCTGTAAGCCCACGTAACATATTTAATGTCTCTGGATTTTGACTCGTTCTGTGGGTTGCATGTTTGCGCAACATAAAATAATGCAGCTATCAAAGCGTCTGTGAGGTTGAAGAAGTTTTTAGTCTATTTTTAGACTCTGCTATGCAGAAACAGTGGGAGTTTGTCTGCATAGCTCAGGTGCAGCTCCCGGGTTGTTATTGGAGGACAATTAATCAGCATTTACTCACAGATGTGTCCCCGGCTCACAACCAAATACTTGTATTTTATTGCGTTCCTGTTTAATTCATTGTGTTTTGTTGGACAGAATTAGACCATTCTTAAAGTTGATTTTACGGGACTCATTTTTCATGTGAAAAAAAAAAAACATACACAAATGTTGTATGGTCCTATAAGACCCTGAGGATTTGTGACCACAAGAATTTCACACCCATTTCGAATTTTATCAGTCAATTGAATGGGCGTCAGTGGTTATCACTACCATTCTAATGCTTCAGATGGGCCAAACTGCACGTTGAGAAAGTGAAAGTGGAACTTAACACTGTGAATTGAATTGAAAAACAGCTTCAGGTATAGGGAACCAAACTTGGTTAGGTTTAGGAAAAGATCGTGGTTTGGGCTACAATAACTATGTTTGTTGGGTAACTTACCTACGTGGTTTAGGTTAATAAGCCTACGTAAGTTACGTAACAAAAGTACGGTGTATGTCAACGTTGACTTCTGGTTTCACCAGGGACAGGAACAGCAGCCTCCTGGGTGAAAGTCCTGTGTTTGTTTGACCCGTCCTTTGACCCGGTCGTGTCTAGATGGTAACCCTATAGATTTGTGAAAACCTGCAAAAACTCTTGTGGGACTTGCTGCCTGACCACCTATCCTGACCTTAACCATTCAATGTCAATGCCTAACCTTCTCGCAGAAGTTTCGCAAATTGAGGGTTACCATCTAGACACGATCCTTCCACCCCGACCACCTTCCTATGTGTCGCTCTTTACACTACATCACCCGACTTATTCCTTTGCTCCCGTCAAAATCACTACGGCCACTAGAGGTCGGCGTCTTCTTCTTGTATTTGTATCGATGATACACCATGTGAATAGATGATAACGGCCTCCTGAACCCAGTAGCAGGCCCATTCTAACCCATATCCATGACGCCGATAATGCCCATTCAATCGACTGATATTTCATTTCAGTACAAGGTCTTTATGTTGTAAATTTGGGAGTTTAAGTGTTAAGAATGTAGGAGCAGTGCTGATAGAGATTAAAACGGTCCTTTCACGTTCTCACTTATGTTATTATAATTTCAGAGAAAAAAGCAACACATATTTTGCTCAGTAAGCAGAAGCAGACGCATAGTATTATGTATTGGGATGTGATGTTTTTTAATGTAACAATATCCAGATGTGTAGTATGTTTCCACAGGCAGCTTCTGAGCTCTGGGTATATCCTGCAGAGCCCACATATATTTCACATTAGGTGTTTCATCCCCTGGAAAAAAACACTCTCAGTTTGAAACAGGAACTAAAGAGGAATATGCAGGGATGCCGTGGGTGAACACAGTGCTTTGAGACTGCTCATGTTTTGGTGGTTGTGATATTATATTTAACCTTCTTTTTTATTTTGCACTGTAGCTCTGTGCCTCCCAATGTCCACCTCTATTGTGTGTATTCCCCCTTTTCAACCATTTCCACATTTCCCAGGAACCTTCAGCGTTATTCTCTATCCGTCCACCAGATGCTCTCAGACTTTTCTCCCTTCACTCCACTCCCATCTGCCCTGCAATCACCTCATTCTAACCAGAGTCTGAGTAAATCTTCATGTTATGAAAGTTATTTGCAGCTTAATTCCTGATGACACTCGCTCTGTTGCATGTTACAGGGTGGGCTGTTGGATATAAATTTTTCAAAAGTCTGTAATTCATCCTCTGTAAACCTGTGAAAAACTCTGCCTGAACATAAATGTAGATTGATTTTTATAGATTGGAATAGCATGTTTCATGCAAAATATAATGTACACTGAAACAGTATATTACATCAAAATTCACAATGGACCACTACATGTTTATTGTTGTTATTTTCTAATTTATATATACTGGAAAAACAAAGTTCGGAAACTTGTGTTTGGTCGATTATTTCTCTGTTGTTACAATGCTAATTGGCATTGTATTTTACATCGTTGGAAAGCCTGTTTATTTACCTCGCAATGATGTCCAACTTGTAAGGATCATGCATTTGTGGGATGAGCAGCACAGCTGATTATGTGGGTAGCGCCCAAGAAAAATTTGCCAAAATGCTCTGCCAATGGTAAACAGTGTATTCTCATAAGGCTACCAGGAAGCCTGCAATGACTGCCCTTCACCGTCAGGCCCATTTGCGCTGGTGTCGACAATACAGACAATGGAACCTGAACATGTGGGGGAATGTCATGTTCAGTGATGAGTCCAGGTTCTGTCTGCCAAAGATGGATGGCAGGGTCAAAGTATGGAGATGACGCAGAGAACGCTATGCTGATTGTTGCACCGATGGAGTAACAGCTTTTGGTGGGGGCAGTGTCATGGTGTGGGGCGGCATCTCCCTCACTGGCAAAACAAGGCTCGTCATCATTGAAGGCCATCTCAATGCAGTGAGATATCGGGATGAGATTCTGCAGCCAGTGGCGATCACATATCTCCACAATCTGGCACCTAACTTCATCCTGCGAGAAACAACGCTCGCCCCCACAGAGCCAGGGTTATCACAGACTACATCCACAATGTGAGAGTAGAGAGAATGGAACGGCCTGCCAAGAGTCCAGACCTCAACCCAATTCAACACTTGTGGGATCAG
>CAKAKR010052668.1:0-14251 GCA_916700685.1 Adelosebastes latens | reverse complement strand
AATAATTTTGTTGTACTTTTGTACGGCACTTTGTAGGCGGACGTTTTACTGGCGTCCGGTAGTCGCTTTCAGTCCAAAATGGCGGAAGCGTAGCTCTGCTGCTGGGCGCTGATGTTGCAATGGAATGAACAATTGACTTTCACTTATACGGCCTTTGATAATACTGCATAGCTTTCTGATTAATCCATATTCCACTATAGCACAAGTTGCATAACTTATTGTCAAAATGCTTTAGCTTAACTTGCAGAAATATTGTTCGCCTAAAACTGACATTTGGACAAAATGCCTCACTTTTGTGTTCTTATAGGCAGTTTTTAGGCATTTTTCTGTTGTTTGCTAGCAGACAGAATAGGCCCTTTTCACAGCAGCCATTTTGACGTGTGATTGCAGGGTAAACACAGGTGTAATTGATTAAATTAATTATGGTACCGTTATATTTAGTGTCACAGCCATTCCAGTGAGCCAGCATGCATAATACCAGGACCCTGGCCCACCTAAATGGAACAGGGCCACAATTAATGTAATTAATTACATCTGTGTTTACTCTGCAATGACATGCTGTGACAAGGAGACACCTTCACAGAATACAAAGTCAATGGAGAGTGATGAATTGGATGGTTTTAGGACTTAACTGCGCTCTGGAGGTGCAAACATTTGAGGTGGAGGTGCGTGATATATGCATTTAAGCGGGCAGCGCGTGGGTAGGGCGTGACGTCACTGTGTGTAAAAGAATAACTGACAAATTTCAAGTCATGTCTGACAAAAGCTAACTGACGTATCTGACCAATGACCATTAGCAGTTTTAGCTAACGTTAGCTTCACAGGCTGTGCTGCCCCACAGCTCTCGGTTCTGGTTCACTTTGGTTTATTGACAACATTGTATGTTATGTTTAAACTTTTAACAAGGAGTTTATTATTTTGTTAACGCTCATTATTTATCTGCTGCCAGTCATATGCATTTGAAATATTAACTTACTGCCTTGCTAACTGCTAACTCCCTGTTGGTCTTTCTGAATCATCCAAAAGACACAATGTCTTCTAGCTTTCATTTGTGGTGCTTTCTTTTCTATAGAACCACCGGCTGAAATTGCACTAACTAGACAAAAGTGTTTAGTCATTTTGCCTGCATGTTTCAACAAGAAGTGGGTGGTCAGTTAGAGAGATTTAGTGTTTTTCAACAGCCATTTTGGCACTTAAATATTCAGCTAATGAAGACACAATATATATATTCTACTGAAAATCCACAGTTGAATAACCCACAGAGGGATTTGTGTATGGTTATCACCCTTACATGGCCTGTCCCTCTACTGTAACTACTACAACACTACTTGGACTGCTACTACAGTACATCACTGCTACTAATACAGCATATTTAGTGCTGTTACAGCTGTTATGGATACCTGATGCTCGTACCTGATGCTCGTACTGCTTCTGTTCTCTTGCTGCTCTATCAATAGTGTGCATCTTACAGTATGGGTGTTTTTCCTGTGTATCCCACTAGGAGATGACACACACAGAGAGTCCAGTCCATTCATCAACTCAGACGATGACAAAGATCACTATTATGAAGGCAAGAACATGGCCCTGTTTGAGGTGAGATGAAAATAATGTTTCTCCAAATGTACAGTGTTTATGAATGTTGAAACATTTGATGCATATAAGATCTTACAATCAATTGTAAACATACTGGGCGTCGGTGGAAGGAGGTTAAAACAGGAGCGCCTTGGTTCTGGTTAAAAGCCTGGCAATTGTCTATGTGCTCCTGCTAGCAGTGTAACTGCAGAGTGCTAACAACACAACATTGTACACTGTACAGATACTATATTAAGGTGTTGATAGAGCAGAATGTGCATGCTTTATTTTAATCATGCATCTCTCTCTGTCTCTCTGCAGGAGGAAATGGAAAGCCACCCTATGGTGTCATCTCTTCTCAACAAGCTGGCCAACTACACCAACCTGACCCAGGGCGTTCGTGAGCACGAGGAGGCCGAGGATGAGGATGGGGTCAGAAGGACCATACCGCGACAAGGTGGCGCTGTCGTGGTATGGACCTGATTTTTGAGCTAGTGGAAGTTTTGATGCTGAAAGTTACAGATGCAAGTTTTTGAGCCTAGATGATCTTTAGTTGGGATTGTCTCTTTTGATTTTTAAGCAGCCAACATATTTGTTGTATAGCAACCAATAGCAGCCAATGCAATTTACTCCATAACTTGAACTAGACTTCCTGGAGCGTATTTCATTGTCTCACTGGTACCTGGAAAGAATTACGGCCCAAACCAAAGCAGCCCACTGCGTTATTATCATACAATAATCCGACTGTATATGAGAAGTGAATAGTCACCGCACCGCACCTGTTGGTTTGTGGACTACGGTTTTGAAGCCTTGAATTCGGCATTTTAGCCGTCGCCATCTTCGTTTTTTGCATCCAGAAATGACACCAGAGGGTGGAGCTAAGTACACCCGAACGCTGAATAAGACATTTTTAGGGAACCAAAATGTTACAGTTAACTTTCATGAACTGAAAACACACTGTGAAAGGGTTAAAGTTATAAAACGAAAACACACACAACTCCCAGACCAGACAACGCCGTGGTAGCAATCTGTCAATCACAAGGTTGCCACGCCCTAAAGCATACCCTGCTTTATGGTCTATTTGACTCTACATGGGACCATAATTTACTAAATGAACATCATGCTGTATTGAAGGAGACTTGAAACTAGAGATTGAGACCATAAAGTCATGTTTACAATGTTTACTGAGGTCATAAATCAAGTGAGAAGTAGGGTTCATCTTCCACCTCTGGTTCATCGTCTTTGTTTACATCAACATAGCAATATCGCAGTATCTTAGAGAGAACAATTACCACCTGTCTTTATGAAATCCATTCAATGTCTCTGTAAAGTGATTTAGTAAAACCACAAGAGATAGTAATTAGCTGTTGGTTATCTAATTACATTTTCAGGAAAAAAGGCGTGATAATAAATGGCAGTGTTTAACCTGATTTCAGATAGAGGCAGTAGAATGAGTTTCAGCAACAGTAATTCAGTTTTGCAGTCTATCAAGCAGTTAAAGTACAGTCTACTGTAGGCTTTGATCTTTGGGATGATATCACGAGGAGATAAGGCAGCTCTGGAACATCTCTAAAGAAAGGAGTGTATTGTGCGATGTTCTTTTAGTCTTTCATCTGGGGTGATTTACTATGAACTAATTTGTAAGTTTTGTATTGCCTGAAGAGTACAAATGACTTACAGTAAAGTGTTAGCTGGGTAATCTTTGTGGGTCAGATTTGGGTTTTGGAGACTGGTCCTGTGTCATTGCTGTATGGCAAATACACACTACATGTGATGCCATGGGTATTACCACTAAGGAGAATCTTACAAACTAGTACAAAACATGAATAATATTATGTTTGGGATGTATTTGAGGGATGTATTTATATTTGACAATTTTTAAATTATTTATTTTTTATTTACTTCAGATTTGTTCCTCTATGTTATATATTTTTTTCTGTATGCCTGCAGATTACATTATGATTACACAATGACACTTAAAATTAAAATGCAGCATTACCAATGTCTGAATCCTGCTTTTAACACTGGACACATCTTATTTGTCCTGCAGGTCCAGTAGCTTACCATAACCATTAGGTGCATTTCCATCCACCTGTTTTTACGCACCTTTTCAATTTGTGCCTAAAAAACCTGAGTGGAAACGCCAAAAATTATGAAAAATCATGAAATATCACACAAACGTTTTTATGCTCGGCTGAGGTGGAAATGTTGCGCATCGATAAAACCAAAGTGCGACAGAGTGCAATGGAAACTGATTTAGCTAATAAATGATGACGTACATGAAGCATGTGACTTCAACGTCCACGGAAGCTTCTGCTTCACTGATGATACGAAAAATAGTGGCAGACATTGTTTTTCCACAGTTTTACGTCGGACTGGCGCTCTTTTATTTACATCATCTTGTTGCGCCCTCTTCTCGCCCAACTCCTAATAATCGGTAGTGTGTTGAAACAAGAATTAATTAGAAAATTTGCGCTACATTTGGATGGAAACCTGGCTAGTGTCAGGGTGCTGCTCAGCCCTGAACTTGACTGACAGAGTTGACTTTTTCAGTTTCTTTGATGGTATTAGTTGGCTGCTGCGTGTGAAAGGTTTGCTAAATAGAACAAAGACAGAGCTTAGAAGAAGTGCAAGTGGGTCAGACACCAAGACAACGAGGAGTACAGAGGTATTATGAGGCAGATAGTAAGATGAGGTAATCTGACCTTTCAAATCCATCCATATTGAATCACTTGAGGTTCATGTGACACACTGAGGACCTTTCAGAAAGTGCATGTGGGGCAAAACATTAAAGAAAACAATAAATAAAGAATACATTACTGGTTAAACCAAACATACATTAACTGATTAATCACACAACACCTCATAGAACAGTAGTGTCGATCACTGGTTTTCAAACAACCTAAATATTGTCTCAGTGATAGTACCTTGATAACTGTAGTTGTTATCAACCTTTGAGCAAAGTCACAAGATCAATAACGCCTCCTTTGTACTTAGCCTGGTGTGAGATGTAAATAGCCTGCTTGGCATGGGGGAAAAAATCCTGAAATCACCAACACTTAACTAGTAACATTCCTGTTAAGGTCTTGACCAGAAAGGACACTTGCTCAAATACCCCGTCCTCCGCCAGTCACATGCTTACGGTTGGCTGAATTGAAAAGCAGCTGGCCAGTAAATTTCCCGTCAGCCCTCATAGAGAGCAGAACTATGTATGTCAGTGGTGTGGGAGGTTGTGTTTGATCGCCAGCTGGAGGCGGAGAGTGGAGATGTTGCCTTCCTTTTGTGCCAGCTGGCACACCTGCTTCTGATGTAATGTTAAAACTGACACACAGAAAGGTAGAGCTGCATGTTAATATGCACATGAGGCCACTGGTGACAGTCTTTTCCAGTCTGGGATGATGTGCAAGAGTTTATATGCATGAAAGGAGTTGTGTATAATTTAAATATCATATGGTCTGTAAAATGTCTTGTGTGTGGGAATAAATGGACCGTCTCCATGTATCATCAGGGTCAGAGAGCTCTGTAAAAGCCAGTCTCTCTATTGTTAGTCATGAAGGATAAGAAAGAAAAACAATTTAAGGAATAGTCCGCCTACCTGCATCTTTAAAGCTCATTAATTAACACGTTATATCTTATTTGTTTAATCCATTCAAAAACCAGAAAATCAACAAGTTGTGGTTTTACTGGTGGTCACTTTCTTCCTATTTAACATTTTAATAAGTGAGCTTTAAAGCTGCTGCTGTCCCCGATGTTTCCAGTCTTTATGCTACGCTAAGCTATACCCGGCCTCATAACTATTGTCCCAGTGAAACGGAGGTTTGAGCATCTTTAGCTTCTGTACTGTGAGTATTCCCCCGTTTAACGGAATATTTGAGCGGTGCACAGTTACGAGAGAGATTTAAATCAAATCCTTCGCATTTGATTGGGCCGCTAGAAAGTGGGTCGTGTCGTGGAAGGTAACCCACAAGTTGCGAAAACTCTCGCGAGACTCGCTGCTTGACGACTTATCCTAACCTAAGCCATTCGAGGTCAATGCCTAACCTCAACCATCTCGTGCAGATTGATTGATGGATGGATGTCGTGATATTATGGGTTGAAACTAGTTGGTACTAGCTTACGTAAGGACATGTCATATTTTGTTTTACAGGAAGAAAAGATGATTGGATTTTTTGCTTTATTGTTAACTCCGTGCACAATATGACCAGGGAGGTGATTTTTCATTTTATCTTGACTTTAACGGGCCTGATATGAGAGTAGTATTGATTTTCTGATACAATAAGAAAGTGAATAGTTCCCAAAACAATTCCTTTAAGGATTGTCTCCTTTAGAAAAAGTGTGTGTCCATACTGAAGACCCCTGTGTATTGTAGCACCCATAAGCACTAAACTACCTGAATGTGTTACTGTATCTCAGGCCCTAAAAACAAAGAGATATTCGATACTTGTGAAAACAGTCAAAGCTGCTCAGCCCAGAAAAAAAACATCAGCCTGTTTTGCTTGTTTTGTTTTCAGGGGCGTGGACTGCAGTATTTTAAATCAGATAAAGGACAGTAGAGGATTGTAGCCTAGTGAAATAGCAGCAGCTTATAACAATATGGCAAATATGACTTGATTCTGTTTGTCACTTACTTAAATCATGACAAACTCGCTTTTTCAGTTCTTGTGCACAATCATTTGGATTACTGGGGTGCCTACCAACCCACAATTATTTTGTGGACTGACTAGTTTGAGAACTACCTTTGCAAAGCAAACCTTGCCTTTTGAAAGACACAGGCGCTAAAACGGAGTGTTTCAGACAGAGGGGGAATACAGGTATATTCAGACAGACAGTATGAGACAAATAATGTGTTTTTGAACATTAAAGCATGTAAACATGTTCTAGTAGAAACCCAAAATACAAGTATGAACCTGGAAATGAGCAAATGTCTCCTTTAAAATATTTTCCACATGGTATAATGTGCCATTTATTCACAAATTTAGCCTACAGAGATTTACAAAAGTTGAACAAATTGAATCTGGTGAACAAATTTTTTTCCTCTCAATGTCAGCTAGGCTAGCAACCAGGACCGTAGCCAGGATTCTTTTAAATACTGATATTTTGACTGAAAAGAGAATCTGTAAAATTTATAATTATGTTTTCTAAAGAACTATTTTCTTAAATGAAAGTCTAAATGCTGTTTCAAAGTCTGCACATGATTAGGAATACAATTCTTGTCCTGAATTTGTTTGTAGGTAGCTAAAGGTAGTTACATTTTAATATATTGAGTCTAAAAAATACTAGAATAAGGCTGTAAATTGCCCACCGTGTATAAATTCCAATTGTATGTAAACTCCCCCAAATTCACAGAAAAAAAGGAAAAAAACCTCATTGTTCTCAATAGCCACATAACTGTGCAGACAGTAGGGATTTAAATAAATCAAATCATAATGAAATCATTGAGAATATGCTCCCATTACAACAATACTTGCCTCCTCTTGCGGTCTTTAAACACAGTATAGGACCTTGGACTGTAGCTCTGTGTAGAAGCGTTGATGATGTTTTAGTGAAACCCGCCCCCTGAATGATAGCTGTGTTTTTTTTCTTGGAGTGCTGCTGAAAGGAGTAAAAAGAATAGGACAGACTATGCAGAGAGAGTGAGGGGGAGAAACACAGACCAGAGAGGAAGACAAGAGTAACACAAGAGAGAAGATGTGGGATATCTGGAAATCAACATCAGGCACTTCACAGTATTTAGGCAGACAACTGAGTGCAATGGAGAAAGCACAGGACAAAGTGTTTGTGACTCGGAAAATGGTATGTACACTTTGTTTTTGGGGGACGGAAGTAGTAGATGTATTATATGTATAATTGTGCAGTGTGATTCTGTAAATATTATAGAACACATGGATAATGTTAGTCAGACTGTAGCGCAATAAGAACAACACTGTTACTTTGTACTTAAAGCTGTTGTATGGATCATTGAGAATATTTTATTTTATTTTAGGGCTGTCAAAATATTTAATTGCAATTAATTGCATATTTTTTATATATTCAAAATGTATCTTAAAGGTCCCATATTGTAAAAAGTGAGATTTCCATGCTTTATAAATACTGTTAAACTATCAAAGCGCTCAATATACGGAGAATTACACACAGCCCGTATTCAGAAATTTTGTACGTTTGAAACAAGCCGTTAGGATTTCTGTCCATTTGTGATGTCACAAATATACAATATTTAGACCATTACACGGTTTTAAACATAAACATTCTAAATGTGTCCCAGTTTATTTCCTGTTGCAGTGTATGTAAATAACATCAGCTGACAGGAAGTAAACATGGACCCAAGCTGTTGCCTAGCAACGCACTTCCGTTGCAATTCCGTTGAAATGCACTAAAACGGAGCGTTTCAGACAGAGGGTGAAATACAGGTATATTCAGGCAGACAGTATGAGGAAAATAAAGTGTTTTTTTTAACATTACAGCGTGTAAACATGTTCTAGTAGAAACACAAAATACAAGTATGAACCTGAAAATGAGCATGATATAGGACCTTTAAAGGGAGATTTGTCAAGTATTTAATACTCTTATCAACATGGGAGTGAGCAAATATGCTTGCTTTATGCAAATGTATGTATATACTTATTATTGGAAATCAGGTAAAAACACAAAACAATGACAAATATTTTGCAGAAACCCTCACAGGTACTGCATTTAGCATAAAAAAATATGCTCAAATCATAACACGGACACTCTCCTCCCCCCGACTGCGCCTTGAGATCCTGTCCATGAAAATCACAAACGGGATCGGCGACAAGGAACACCCCTGGCGGAGGCCAACACCCACTGGAAACGTGTTTGACTTTGTGTCAAGTATACGGACGCAGCTCTCACTTTGGTTAAACAAGGACCGGATGGCTCGTAACAGCGACCCCGGTACCCCTTATTACCGCAGTACCCCCCACAGGACTCCCCAAGTCCACAAAACACATGTAGACTGGATGGGCAAACTCCAGGGAGCCCTGCAAGGGTAAAGAGCTGGTTCACTGTTCCACGGCCAGGTCGGAATCCGCATTGCTCCTCCTGAATCCGAGGTTCGACAATCAGTCGGAGTCTCCTTTCCAACACACTAGAATAAACTTTCCTGGGGAGGCTGAGCAGTGTGATACCCCGATAATTGGAGCACACCACCCCGGTCTGCCATTCCACAGGTACTGTCCCCAACCTTCACGCGACACTGAAGAGGCTTGTCAGCCAAGACAGCCCAACAATGTCCCCAGCCTTCAGCATCTCTGCGAACTACTATTATTGTTATTACCGAAATGTATTTAACCCGCTGTGCTTTACAACTAAAAGGAATCCAAAGGTCTCGTACTTTTTTGAAGGCTGTATTTTAGGTGTCGTCCTCTCACCTGTCCTCCCTGTTGATTCTCACGTGTGTGCATGATGTGTGTGTGTTTATCCATCCCCAGGTCCCCCCCATGGGAACCTTCATTGGAGTTTACCTGCCCTGCATGCAGAACATCCTGGGCGTGATCCTCTTCCTGCGTCTCACCTGGATCGTGGGCACGGCAGGAATCCTGGGAACCTTCGCTATCGTCTCCATGTGCTGCATCTGCGTGAGTTATTTATAAATCCAAAGACTTTATGCTGACAAGAAGTAGGACGAAATATGATGTCAAACTGAGTATAGTAATTAATTTTATTCCACTGTGAATGAAGGAAAGACAAACAAACAGAGAGTCCCTCTCGGCCATAACTCTATAAACGCCTGAACGGAACAGTGACACATCTGAGGTTTAGTCTGAGAGATTCAAGGCATGGCAGACAAACTGCAGGCCAGCCAATGCAGCCTCCTCTGAGTTTGCGGTGTTCATTCATGCCTGAGCTCAGATGAGGGTCCTCAAAAACCAGCAGAAAATTTGTGTCTTATTTAGAACCACGGTTCGTACGTCAGTAGCTCGGCGGCCAAACAGAGAGCTGACTGTTTGAAAAGTTTGAACTTAAAATGTTCAGCACTCATGTGATGTGAGCAGTCGGCACTCAACACCCTCCTACAATATACATAGCCACCCTGTCAGGCTCTGATGCTTTAGAGCAGAGAGATGACAGAGGATAAAGATGTGATGTTGGTGGTGCTATTTAGGAGACTGATATGTTTGGATTTCTCTATTAGGGCTGGGTATTAAACCGCTATACTTGTACATGTAATGACTGAAATGTTCACAGCATTGGGTATCAAAAACCAACAAATAACCACCAGTTTGTGCTTATTTTTTATTTAAATATGCATTCAAGTGTTTCTTTATTGGGTTTTTTTTGTAAATGTGAAGCAAAATGAAACCCTGATTTTGAAAAGTGTTATATGAATAAACTTTAATTTAATTACTTTGATCAGATAGTTCCTGTCTAAATCTAAGTGTTATACAGATAATAGATAATTTAGATAATTTTATTTACACAAAATTCTTGTCCCGCAACGTTTAACATTTGAAAAATCCAGCTGTCACTCCTCTACCCTCGGCCATTTCTTATACGCGACTCGAAATGAGGTCAAAGGTCATACTTGGTTGCAAAATACTCTTTAAGTGTGGAGATTAACAAGGAAGTTTGGGGACTTTAGGTCACCTCTGTTCCTGAATCTCTCATTTTATTAACGTACAAATCATACATTAATATGCTCTCCTCAAACCCACCAGACTCCAGTCGGACAAAAGTCATTTTACCTCGCTGATTGTCGTGAAGCACACTTCATTCATTCTCAACAGAAACAAAATATAAAAACATCTTTGGTAGTCTCCACTGTTCCAACAGTCACTAACTCTGGTTAACGAGAGAGACTGAATAATAAAAGAAGTAACCACCGTATCATTTCACTGTTCACTGACCCTGTGACGTTGAACGTGACACAGCAGACAGTGCAACAGCACGGCATACTCGCAATGGGAAAGGAGTCTATTGCCTATTTTTAGGGGGTTTTCCCGTGTTTAAAAAAAACACATATGTTCAAATGTTTGTGGGAAATGGTATAAGACTTCTTGTGTTTTCATTAGCTTAGAATGAGCCCTTCATATCTACATAGCTGGATATCTAATCACTAATAAAAAAACTGAAATAACACTTTTAAAATAATACAAAGATTTAGAGGCCTTGAGCTTGTTCTTAAAGTACACGCCATTTCAGTTTGACGGTTCTCCCCGTTTCTTTCCTATTGGGGAGAATACACGATCTGGACTCTAAAAGGAGGACTTTGTTGACTTGCATGGGAATGACTGATTGTAGCAGATAGCTGTGGACTGATAACTTTTAACTGTATTTACATATTTGTTACTCTGTAGGACATGTACTTATTGTCATGTTTGAATGACCAGCAGCAGTCTTTCTTTTATGTCACTCCCTCTCTTTTTATTTTTATTTTTTAACTTTTTTTATGGTTTAACAATAAAAACAAAGTTTAGCTTTTTTGTTAAACGATAAAAAGGGTTTTGTAAAAGAAAAACATTTTTATATTATATTCTTATATTATATTATACAGTAGAAGAAGTACAAAAGATCCAAAACATTTAAAAAAGATTGTTTAGTAACTCAGGTGCATGGGAAAAAAAATGTGAAATGATACCCAGCCCTGTACAGTAATGAGTGATAATACTACACTTTAAAGTGAGCAAAAATGTATAGACTTTTTGTGCAAGCTTGAATAAAACACTGGCAGTATTTAATGACAGTATATCACATGAAACATTTAGAAATTATATTAATTTACACAAATACAATGCAGCCTGCACACTTCTCTGTTTTCTTCCATCCATAACTAAACATCTGTCCTCTTTCTCTCCACGCAGACCTTGCTCACAGCCATATCAATGAGCGCCATAGCAACCAACGGAGTCGTCCCAGGTACATTATGAAATGTTGCATTCATTATTTTTTTCTGTTCCAAGAGCAATATTTAAAAGTAACAGCTTAGATACAGCGTAGTAGATTTTGAAGGACCTGGCAAAGTCATTCATACTGATTAACAGGCTTTATGTAACATTCTGCAGATGTGTTATGGTGATTGCATCATGACACAACAAAGACACTGCAACAATAAATAATTACATTTCACCCTTTGTTCAACAGCATTTCTGTGGTGAATGAAAATTTAAAATTAATGTAAAAAAATTGTGGTTTTATGGTCCTGTCATTTCTGAAAAAATATATCATTATTTTATTTTTTTTATTTTATCAAATATAAGATAAGATAATCCTTCATTAGTCCCACGAAGGGGAAATTTGCAGCAAATGGGTACAGTGTAAACATTTACATTAATTGCCTTTGATAAAGTCATGATACCTGATATGATAAATAATGTTATGATGTTATATAAAAATGTTTGACAATAAATTCAAACTACTACTTTAAATGTCAGAGAGCATAAGGTGATGACTGAGGGGGAATCAGATGAGCATATTTAACATTTTGAACAACTCAGAGCTTCTCCCATCTTCCCTGGTAGAAGTCAAAATTTAAAATATTATTTTACCAAACTTAATAAAGTTTAAGATACCAAAGAATACATTTGTTAGCAGTCTAACTAACCGGGATTTAATGTCTCCAAAGCCGGTGGCTCGTACTACATGATCTCCAGATCACTGGGTCCAGAGTTTGGAGGAGCGGTGGGTCTCTGTTTCTACCTCGGAACCACCTTCGCTGGATCCATGTACATACTGGGCACCATAGAGATTCTGCTGGTATGTTACCGCTCCGACTGATAAGAGGTCAGCCACAACAGTAGCATATTAATGACACATTTATTCTCTTCCTGCTGTCTCCCCTCTGCCAGACGTACATCGTCCCAACAGCAACGGTGTTTAAAGAAGGTGAAAGTGCAGCAATGCTCAACAACATGCGTGTCTACGGCACATGCTGCCTGCTCCTGATGGCTCTGGTAGTGTTTGTAGGGGTGAAGTAAGTATCCACGCACACGCACACGCACACGCACACACACACACACACACACACTACCCGTCTCCTCACTCTTCCCCAGTCTGTCTGCAGTCAGGGCTAATGCACTGGTTAATGGCCCTCTAACCCCCTATTCACTCTCAGATTACACTCTCATGCACACTGGAATACACAAACTGCATACCAGTACATCTCCGCGTGCGTGTGCACATTCACGCATAGACTTAAACACACACACACATGGATGTGTTCGTATACTTACACACAGATGCACGCACACAAACACCAAACAGGAACTAATGGCCTGTTGGTCCTCAGCATGTACATTCACGAGTGGATTAGGATTAACAATCTACCCGCAACACCACTACACACACACACACACACACACACACACACACACACACACACACAGAGTGTATACAAAGAGAAACAGGACCAATCTCTAATGCACATTCTGCTGGTGGTGATAATCTCTCTCTCACCCACCACATACACCAGACCGACTGCTCTCTGTGCTGCTGAGGTCACCAGATGCCATCTAATCTAAGAGCTTTAATCCACTCTTTCGGGGACCTTCTCTCTCGCTCCCCCACTCTCTCATGAATGTACTGTTCTGTGTTTAAATGGGAAAAAGCGCTGTGGGCAGAAGCTGCATGTTTGTTTTACCAGCTGGTGTGGGACATATAAAACCACCCTTAAACCTATTCAGATAGGACACAAACAAAAAGATGAATTGTCAACATTAAAGGTCCCATATCGTGCTCATTTTCAGGTTCATACTTGTATTTTGTGTTTCTACTAGAACATGTTTACATGCTGTAATGTTCAAAAAACCCTTAATTTTCCTCATACTGTCTGCCTGAATATACCTGACAGGATGTATGAAAGATTAGACAGCAGTGATTGTGCTCTAAGCAGCTAAACGATAGCTTCTTGCTAATTCATTAGCCCCATCTGGGACTAGCAGTATCCATTGCACCCACATAATTTCTTCAGTTTTGTCTTGTAATGCAAATTTCCGCAACAAGTAGAATGATAAAACACATCGGACTGAGTGTGCAAGGTTTCTGTACGTAATGTTTTTTTATCGGATGACGGATAAATAAACACATACAAAAAATACGGACTTGCTGTGCAAAGAACTTTAAAGGGACTGTTTGTAAGAATCAGAAATTGCTTGTTAACAGCGACACATGTGGCCGTTAAGTCAACGAAAGTCAGCGTCCTGTTGCTTACGCTTGTCCTCGCTCTACATAGACATAGCATCGGTCAACACAGTGAGGCGACACACGTCAGCTAAAACCACAATATCACTCTATATCTCAGCTGCTTGGCAGTAATGTTAGCTGACCAGACGAAGGTCTTTCCATGAATCAATGCTGATCCTAGTGTTGGCTTTTCCTGCCTCAGCCTCCCGACCGCGGCCGGAGGGAACAGGGGAGACACCAGAGGTTTGGTCAGAGACGATAACGTTTCTCTCTGCGGAGCCCCGTCACTTCACAAGACACGGGAAACCTCTGTTGGTCTGGAGGAGCTGCAGCAGTTATTTCTGCACAAACGTCCACTGTACATTCACTAGATATTCTCAGAGCTAAACTAACTCTCTGCAGTGTGTAGTGTGCGCGCATGCACGTGAGAGGTGGAGCGAGCAGAGCGAACGAGAACGAGCGCGGTGTGTGAGTGAAGGCAGGCAGGCAGAGGAGCAGAGTACAGCAGAGACTCCGGTCCTGGAGACCAAAGCTACGGTCTCCC
>CAKAKR010052628.1:0-20098 GCA_916700685.1 Adelosebastes latens | reverse complement strand
GGATTTACACGCTCTTCCTCAGCAGACGAGGACAGTTTCTGTCTTTTCGTAGTTTTAGTCCGTTGGCTCAAAACTTGAGGTTCAAGGTTAAACCTGTGACCTTGGAAACAGATGATTTATTGATCAGGAAAAAACAATAAATGGAAATTTGAACATGAAAACTGAGAACCTCTGTCTGCTGATGAAGCACATGTGATATGATCAAAAGCTCCAGAACTAGGACTTTGTGCTTTCTTATCACACATATCAGATGGGATACTTCAAAAAACAAACAAAAAAATACAAGTTTAGATTCATAATAGATTAAATACACCTTTTTAGTCTGGCTTTTATTTAGTCAGTAGTTTTATTATAGTGTACTTTATTTGATTCATTTAAATGTTTTTATTTATTTAGTTCCTTTTCAGCACTTGGAGTTACACTATGTAACTTGTGCTGTTTAAATAAAGTTTGATTGATTGAGATACTCACCTATAAATCAATACAGGAAAATACAGGAACAGCTTTATGGGAATATTATATAAATACTGTCCACTGTTTCAAAGTCTCCATGTGAATATTACAGGAGTATCGACGCTATAACACCCCGATGTCTTTTAGAAATATATTTTAGGAATAAAATAGATGGTGATTTAGAGAGGACGTTTCCGGGGGGACACTAAAAAATGACGCACAAATATTTGAAGTCGACGATTTGTCGGGTGTGTTGGAAAATGAGCCAACAATGATTATTTTACTTCAAGTCCAAAGTTCAATCTTGACCTTGAATAAGAAACAACGAGAAGTTGTAGTTTTGTTGCCTAAACCTAAAGAAGTTGTAGTTTTGTTGTCTAAACCTAAAGAAGTTGTAGTTTTGTTGCCTAAACCTAAAGAAGTTGTAGTTTTGTTGTCTAAACCTAAAGAAGTTGTAGTTTTATTGTCTAAACCTAAGGAAGTTGTAGTTTCATTGCCTAAACCTAAAGAAGTTGTAGCGTTGTTACCTAAACCTAAAGAAGTTGTAGTTTCATTGCCTAAACCTAAAGAAGTTGTAGTTTTGTTGCCTAAACCTAAAGAAGTTGTAGTTTCATTGCCTAAACCTAAAGAAGTTGTAGTTTTGTTGCCTAAACCTAAAGAGGTTGTAGTTTTGTTACCTAAACCTAAAGAAGTTGTAGTTTTGTTGTCTAAACCTAAAGAAGTTGTAGTTTTGTTGCCTAAACTTAAAGAAGTTGTAGTTTTATTGCCTAAACCTAAAGAAGTTGTAGTTTTGTTGCCTAAATCTAAAGAAGTTGTAGTTTTGTTGTCTAAACCTAAAGAAGTTGTAGTTTTGTTGTCTAAACCTAAAGAAGTTGTAGTTTTATTGTCTAAACCTAAGGAAGTTGTAGTTTCATTGCCTAAACCTAAAGAAGTTGTAGCGTTGTTACCTAAACCTAAAGAAGTTGTAGTTTCATTGCCTAAACCTAAAGAAGTTGTAGTTTTGTTGCCTAAACCTAAAGAAGTTGTAGTTTCATTGCCTAAACCTAAAGAAGTTGTAGTTTTGTTGCCTAAACCTAAAGAGGTTGTAGTTTTGTTACCTAAACCTAAAGAAGTTGTAGTTTTGTTGTCTAAACCTAAAGAAGTTGTAGTTTTGTTGCCTAAACTTAAAGAAGTTGTAGTTTTATTGCCTAAACCTAAAGAAGTTGTAGTTTTGTTGCCTAAATCTAAAGAAGTTGTAGTTTTGTTGTCTAAACCTAAAGAAGTTGTAGTTTTGTTGTCTAAACCTAAAGAAGTTGTAGTTTTATTGTCTAAACCTAAGGAAGTTGTAGTTTCATTGCCTAAACCTAAAGAAGTTGTAGCGTTGTTACCTAAACCTAAAGAAGTTGTAGTTTCATTGCCTAAACCTAAAGAAGTTGTAGTTTTGTTGCCTAAACCTAAAGAAGTTGTAGTTTCATTGCCTAAACCTAAAGAAGTTGTAGTTTTGTTGCCTAAACCTAAAGAGGTTGTAGTTTTGTTACCTAAACCTAAAGAAGTTGTAGTTTTGTTGTCTAAACCTAAAGAAGTTGTAGTTTTGTTGCCTAAACCTAAAGAAGTTGTAGTTTTGTTGTCTAAACCTAAAGAAGTTGTAGTTTTGTTGCCTAAACTTAAAGAAGTTGTAGTTTTATTGCCTAAACCTAAAGAAGTTGTAGCGTTGTTACCTAAACCTAAAGAAATTGTAGTTTTATTGCCTAGACCTAAAGAAGTTGTAGTTTTATTGCCTAAACTTAAAGAAGTTGTAGTTTTGTCGCCTAAACTTAAAGAAGTTGTATTTTCATTGCCTAAACTTAAAGAAGTTGTAGTTTTATTGCCTAAACCCAAAGAAGTTGTAGTTTTATTGCCTAAACCTAAAGAAGTTGTAGTTTTGTCGCCTAAACTTAAAGAAGTTGTAGTTTTGTCGCCTAAACTTAAAGAAGTTGTAGTTTCATTGCCTAAACCTAAAGAAGTTGTAGTTTTGTTGCCTAAACCTAAAGGTGCTTGTTGCTATCTATAGGCTACCTGTAATTGAGCATTTATAATGTGGCGTTGAGCTCCGTAAGCTACGTATCCTCATATAACAGTTCGTATGATATCTTACGAACAATTATTCCCATCGTTACATGCACACAGTCTTTTCAAAATAAACCTCCGTCTTCACAGGAAACAACGTTAGGTTTAGGAAAAGATGGTGGTTTGGGCTAAAAAAACTACGGAAGTGATGTTACTTAAGTACGGAAGTTACGTGACAGATAAATCAACGTTGACCACCCGACTGTCTGTGGTTGAGGTGCATTGTGGGTAATGTAGGCGGTTGGTTTTGAGGAAGGAAGAGGAATAAAAGAAGAGGACATCTCTGGTTCTGCTGCATCGATTTCGATCCGTTCTGTCCATCACGAGTCTGACAGAGTTACAGAAGTGTGGTGATGAATCAGTGGAGTACTCCTTTAGACTGTCAGGTACTGCAGAGTACTACTGGGATACCATAGGAAAGATGACGTAGAGGTATATCTATATATAAGTACAACTTTAATATGAACCCACTAGTGAGCCATTAACTCTCAACAGAAACAGTCATATAGTAGTATTTATATGTAGTTTTTTAATAGTAGTATTTATAGTAGTATTTAAATAGTAGTATTTATAGTAGTATGTATATGTAGTTTTTTAATAGTAGAATTTATATGTAGTTTTTAATAGTAGTATTTATATGTAGTTTTTTATAGTAGTATGTATATGTAGTTTTTTAATAGTAGTATTTATAGTAGTATTTAAATAGTAGTATTTAAATAGTAGTTTTTTACAATAGTATTTACATGTATTTTTAATAGTAGTATTTATATGTAGTTTTTAATAGTAGTATTTATATATAGTTTTTAATATTAGTATTTATATGTAGTTTTTAAAGTAGTATCTATACGTCGTTTTTACAGTAGTATTTATATGTAGTTTTATAGTAGTATTTCCATGCAGTGCTGCAGCAGTGATGAATGGATTTGTCCTCCTCTAACAGTCGTGTCTCGTTCTACACGTCATACTGTGTTATAGTAGTATTTATATATAGTCGTTTCTAGTAGTATTTATACGTAGTTTGTATAGTATTCATATGTAGTTTTATAGTAGTATTTATACGTAGTTTTTATAGTAGTATTTATACGTAGTTTTTATAGTATTCATATGTAGTTTTATAGTAGTATTTATACGTAGTTTTTATAGTAGTATTTATAGTATTTATATATAGTTTTATAGTAGTATTTATACGTAGTTTTTATAGTATTTATATGTAGTTTTTATAGTATTTATATGTAGTTTTATAGTAGTATTTATACGTAGTTTTTATAGTATTTATATGTAGTTTTTATAGTATTTATACGTAGTTTTTATAGTATTTATATGTAGTTTTTATAGTATTTATACGTAGTTTTTATAGTATTTATATGTAGTTTTATAGTAGTATTTATACGTAGTTTTTATAGTATTTATATGTAGTTTTATAGTAGTATTTATATGTAGTTTTTATAGTATTTATATGTAGTTTTATAGTAGTATTTCCATGCAGTGCTGCAGCAGTGATGAATGGATTTGTCCTCCTCTAACAGCCGTGTCTCGTCCTACACGTCATGCTGTGTTAGTCCACAGTTTGATCGAGTGGAACCGGACAGCAGGCGTGTTATTATCCAAACCAATCAATCAGCCCGATCCCCTGCTTAACGAACCACGCACACACACACACACACACACACACACACACACACACTCTGAGTTAACGGAGGTCATGTAAAGGGGTGTGTGTGTGTGTGTTGTGTTATGTGTGGGGGTGGAGGCGTGTCAGACGTGTTTTATAGTCCAGTTTCATCTCTGTTAAAGTGAATCAGAGAGGAGACGGACTGGCTTCAGCTGTCATGATGTGAGATATTCTTCATGTTTTCACTTTTGCTTCTCAGTTTGGAGGATGCAGTTTGTGCTGCTGCAGACTTGTGTTATGTTATACAGAGAGGTGCTTCTATTATTTTGTCCACCCCATTTCTATCAGGGAGGTTAAGCTAAATAAAGTAATGTGTCAGATCAACACTGAGGAGCTCCAAAGACCAACATTTAATCAAGAGCTGAAGTCCCGTCTCACATCTGAGCTACCCTGTCCACCAGACTCCATTCAGAAATAACCTATTTTCATTGATCTGCCAGAAGAGACCTGGTTTACTGTCGATACTCGAGACGACACGACACCCTGCTGCTGGAGGCTTACATGGTAGTATTTATAATAGTATTTATATGGTAGTATTTATAGTAGTATTTATATGGTAGTATTGATAGTAGTATTTATATAGTAGTATTTATAGTAGTATTTATATATAGTTTTTATTGTAGTATTTATATGTAGTTTTTTATAGTAGAATTTATATGTAGTTTTTAATAGTAGTATTTATATGTATTTTTTATAGTAGTATTTATATGTAGTTTTTTATAGTAGTATTTACATATAGTTTTTAATATTAGTATTTATATGTAGTTTTTTATAGTAGTATTTATATGTAGTTTTTAATAGTAGTATTTATATGTAGTTTTTTATAGTAGTATTTATATGTAGTTTTTAATAGTAGTATTTATATGTAGTTTTTTATAGTAGTATTTATACGTAGTTATTTTTTACAGTAGTATTTATATGTAGTTATTTAATAGCAGTATTTATATGTAGTTATTTTTTACAGTAGTATCTATATGTAGTTTTAATAGTTGTATTTATATATAGTTTTTTTATAGTAGTATTTTAAAGTAATTAAAAGTAATTATACAAAAACGTAGATGATATAAAAACATTGAAATAAGGTTATAAGTATTTAAAAGTATTCTTTTGGTTTGAAGGAATAATAATAATAATAATAATAATAATAATAATACCTGATAACCAAACTAAACTAAGCAGCTGTGTCGTGAAACAACCCTCCACAGAGAATAAGGTTTAGAGTTGGAGGAAACTGATGAGTTCATCATTAAACGGTACCTCAGATGGGAAAAGAGATGATCCTGATGTTTTGTTGTTCGTCCAATAGGAAGACAGAACAGATGTGACCAATCAGAAGCCTTTATACTACAAGGAGACAATCAGAGAAGTCTGTGATTTTCTTTAATGTAAAATGTTCTTTTTGTCCTCTCCCTTCCCTCTCTTCCTTACCTCCTCCTCTTCCTCCTCTTCCTCCTCCTCCTCCTCTTCCTCTTCCTCCTGCAGTCTCAGTGTTGCAGACGGTGCTGGTCAGTGCTGGTCAATGTGACTCGGTGTTTAGAGGGTTCTCAGACTGTCTGCTTCATTTGGGGCAGAACATGGCCAACTATCCCCAGAACCTGGACGACACGCAGAACCTGCACACGATCTGCGGGTAACCACAAACACACACACACACACACACACACACACACACACCAAGTGATGCACAACTGTCAAGGACAAACAATAAGAAACTCACAGGACTGATGATACTACGATACTGAAGACTCACGTAACTAACGACTGTAGTGACTCACGGGACTGACGATACTAACGACTCTAGTGACTCACGGGTCTGACGATACTAACGACTCTAGTGACTCACGGGTCTGACGATACTAACGACTCTAGTGACTCACGGGACTGACGATACCGACAAATCCTGTGACTAAAGACGTGACAAAATAAGTCAAAGTTAGTTTAGTTTCACACGGGAGATGAACAGCGGTCTCCTGGTTGAAAGTCTTGTGATTGTTTGACCCGTCCACCTCTCCTCCCTTCCTCCCTCCCGCCCTGAACGGACTCTCACGCTATTAACACTACGTCATTTGCTTGTACCGTCTAATAACGCCATAGGTGGGTTTACGTTGGAGTTAGTTGAAAGCCCGGTTCGTCACATACAGTTGCTAAAGGGCGCCTCCGTGTATGTGTGTGTCTCTGATGCCGATGGGCGCTGACCAAACGGCGGTATTTGACGGGTTGTAAATACTCTAGTATGTGGTTACTTTCCACCGCTGCTGCTCATTTTGAAGCCATCAGCTCAGAGTGTCAGTAACGCTCCTTAATCTCTTGATCTAATAGAGGAAATAATATGAGTGATTAAACGGTGAAGCCTGAGGGGGAAACGGAGGGTTGGAGGGTGGAGAGTGCATATGTGCGAGGTGGGGGGGGGGTTACTTGCTATTCAGCTGACCCCCCCCTCCCCGCCGCCTAAACCTCCTTTTATCCCCCTTCTCACCCCACCACCCAAACCGGGTGGGCACCAGATGGCATGCTGCAGCTATACCTCCCCCCCCCCCACCCACACATGATTTTTTAATTTAGTGACAGCTCCATCACAGCGGTGTTGAGGCGTGGCAGGATACGCCTCACACACACACACACACACACACACACACACACACGCACACGTTAATTGCTCAGAGATGAAGCATCGACACGACTCGGGTCAGGAGGTCAACATCAATAAGAGCAGATTGGAAGATTGGATTAGATACGCTGTGTGTGTGTGTGTGTGTGTGTGTGTGTGTGTGTGTGTGTGAATGTGATTTCTACATTAACTGGGAGGAGGTTGGAAGGAAAAAAAGATGAACAGATGAGAGGTAAAAAGAGCAAGAGGGAGCCCAGACAACACGGGGAAGATGAGGGTGTGGGGGGGATTAAACATAAAATGGAAAAATAAAGAAAGGAAATAAAAAATGAGGAAGAATGAGAGCAAAGAGGAAGTAAGAGAGGAAGGAGGAAAAAGAGAGAACAGGGAGGAGGAGGATGCTCCTGGATGAATAAAACATCACACCAGCGAAGAAGTGAGCAGGAAGGATGAGAGAGGATGAGAGGATGAGATGAGAGAGGAAAGGTAACAAGGAAGGAGATAAAGAGGTATTCACCTCATTCTGTACTGAACGAGGGCGCTTCAGCGTTACGTCGTGTTCTCACTCTCTCGCTCTCACTTAGAGCAGAACGTGTCACGTGACTGACAGGACTGACGATACTAACGAGTCACGTGACAAACGAGTCACGGGATTGATGATGCTAATTAGGGATGTCCATAATTAACCGTTTAACCGACATTAAGCATTTTAACCGATTAACGCTATCGGTTAAAACAGTTAAAAGGAATGTTGATAATGAACTCAAAAGCTGAGCGTCTCAGAGGAGCGGCTCGTCTCTTTAAGGAGAAAAGCTGGTCCACCTTAACAGCCCACCTTAAGAGGCGGAGCTGGAGTTACAGGATACAGGAAGTCGGCTCCGGTCTCTCCGGCTCTCTTGAGCGGAGCGGAGGAGTTGTAGTTTCATAGCATTTATTCACCGACAAATAAACTGTCCACACACTGCTACACCTACGTTCACAGCTAGAACGCCACCAACAACCTCACACTCACCACCAACACACACACACGGTCTGTTGGACACTCGCTAAAGTTACGCAGACTACGTGTGCGGCAGCGTGATAGAACTAATAACGTAGCACAAACACACACACTGTTTGTTGGACACTCTCTAAAGTTCCGCCGGGCAGACACACAGCTGACAACCTGCTAAACTAAACTAAATGTGCGGTGGAGACTTTTACTGGGAAAGTGGCTGCATGTCCGCGACACTACACGCAGCATCGTAGCTGCTAAGTTAACGCTCCCGGGCGGTGAACTGGAGACAGTGAACGCAGCATCGTAGCTGCTTAGTTAACGCTCCCAGACGGTGAACTGGAGACAGTGAACGCAGCATCGTAGCTGCTTAGTTAACGCTCCCAGACGGTGAACTGGAGACAGTGAACGCAGCATCGTAGCTGCTTAGTTAACGCTCCCAGACGGTGAACTGGAGACAGTGAATGCAGCATCGTAGCTGCTAAGTTAACGCTCCCAGACGCTGAACTGGGGACTCCCGTCAACCAATATCTGTTGTGCTCCTGCAGCTGGAACACCGCTGCATGCGAGGCACAAATCTTGTCGGTTAACGGTTAATAATCGGTTAACGAGGGTCGGTTATCGGTTAAGAACATTTTTCAAAATTAGCATCCCTAATAATAATAACTCACTTGACTCATGACTCACAGGACTAACAGGACTGACGCCTGAAATACTGAAGTATTTATTGGCTTTCAAGTTGGATATTGAGCGTAAAATATTGCAATTAGCCAATAAAACCACCATCATTTTAACTGTTGAATAATTCCCAGGGAAAATGCCAAGGACATAATCTCAGTGGCTCTCAATCGATTAAAATATTTAATCACAAATTAATTAATCACACATTTTTTTATCTGTTCAAAATGTACCTTAAAGGGAGATTAGGGAAGTATTTAATCCTCTTATCAACATGGGAGTGGACAAATATGCTGCTTTATGCAAATGTATGTATATATTTATTATTGTAAATCAATTAACAACACAAAACAATGACAGATATTGATCCAGAAACCCTCACAGGTACTGCATTTAGCATCAAACATACTATGACTTGCCCCAAACTGCATGTGATTATCATAAAGTGGGCATGTCTGTAAAGGGGAGACTCGTGGGTACCCATAGAACCCATTTACATTCACACATCTGGAGGTCAGAGGTCAAGGGACCCCTTTGAAGATGGACATGACAGTTTATACTCGCCAAAGTTTGTAGCGTTATTTAACCTCCTTCACTACAAGCTAGTATAACATGGTTGGTACCGATGGATTCATCAAGTTCTCTAGTTTCATATGATACCAGTATCTTCCCTCTAGCTTTAAAACTGAGCCCGCTACAACCCAAAAAATTGCAAGTTGTGTCAATGCGTTAAAGAAATTAGTGGCGTTATAAGCCCTACAGACTCAGAGGCTCGACACTTGCTTTAGATTTGTTTTACTGGAAGTCTAAACTTCACCGGCTGTGTCTTCATAAGCTTTTTCCTCGCTGTGTTTTCTGTGGTGCCAGATTCTGGGATGACTTCCACTCTTGGCTCTGAGTGGATGATGCACTCCGTTTAAAACCAGCCTCCCACTGCAGTCATAAGCTTGTGGTGTTAACGCTTGCTGTGTTTTCTCCTGCCAGTTACTGGGATGACTTCCACTCCTGTGCCACGACGGCGCTGGCCGACTGCCAGGAGGGAGCGACGGACCTCTGGGAGAAACTGAAAAAGGAGTCTCGCAACCTGGATTTCCGTGGGAGTTTGTTTGAACTCTGTGGCGGCGGCAACGCGGCCCCCAGATCGGCCGATGCCAGGGGCCTCGCCTTGGTCCTAACCACACTGCCCACCATACTGACTTGGCTGGCGTTTTAACAGAAAACAAGGAGAAACGTAAAAAAAATAAAAAAAATAAATACAAAGAAGAAAAAAATGAAAAAAGAAAATAGAGTGATAGCTACTCTTCGATACTGAAAAAAAAGTTTGAATTCATCACCAGAAAACTACACCCGAAATGGATTTTTACTACATCACTGTACGGCGGCCTGGTTTGCCTTCCTGGGACATCTGCAGGCCGTTCTCCTGGAGCGCTCATCCAATCACACGCTGACCTGACCCGGAGGTCGATAACATGAAATATTCAACACGCCGTCGAGCTGAAATGATGACAATGATGAAAATTTGATGGATCCTCGCCCGCTTACAATCGTGGAATTACACAGTATTAAAGTCAACCATGAATTATTGATGTTTAGTAGGCTAGGCCTAGACAGCACTATGTGACTGCGGGGTGCTGACACAGTATCAGGCTATATATTAGGGTTCCCATATAGCCTAAAGTACACGTCCATGTGTGACGCCAGGCCGAGCTCAACGCCACAAAATCAATAAGACGAGCCCGTTTCAGACCAGTCGCCTCATTTCCACCACGGACAGTATTTCCTTTTTTAATCGCGCCAAGTTGACTGTGTTGAGCCCGGTAGGTTCGATGGACTGAATGCTTGATGGTGATTTAATATTTGTATTCTTATTGGCTGTTTATTGTGCTCAGGCCACGGTCACACCAGCTTTTATCACAGCGGCATTTTGCACCAAATTTAATCCGTCAGTTTTGCACATCGTCCTCCCGTACCGGTCGACCTCGGTGGACTTTTACAGGCGACGGAAAAAAAGCAAAACTGCAACGACAGTATTGACCTTTGACCCACGCAGCATGGCTTCCAGTCCAATCGGGTGCCAGCAGTAGGCGTGTTCTTAAATTTATAGTGTTGTACTTTTGGTTGTTGAACTGGCTTATCAAAAAAAATCAACGCCACATGAAGAAATGTCGCTCTGCCAGTCTCTGGTGTGACCGTAGCCTTGTTTTCCCCCACCAGGCTCTGAGCTGCAGGGTTGAGAGTTTGAAGCCTGCTTTTCATTAAACAACAGTTTTAGACTGATGTTAAATTGCATGATGTTGGATCGGACAGTCTCGAAACATTTCAGGAAATTAGCACAAACTCACGCGCAAAATATGGACAGACTGCTTCTAATGGGGTTAAACCTCGCCCCAAATCATCACCAAGAACCCAGTAAAACATCTGGTGTTATCACTAAACTGCAGGTGGCTACGTGGATACCTGTTAGTGGTTGATATAGATCGGTTCAGATTAGTCTATATTTTGTTTTAGCAGTTAGAACGGATCAAGTTTAGCAGCTAAACCAGACTGATGAACGCTAGCTAATAGTTCAGTTTAGCACCAGGACAGCTTAAGTCCGATTTAGATTTTCCGATTGCGTCACGTTATCTAACCGCTTGGTTTAGTGGATAAACCAGAAGGTTAGCTAACAGCTCAGGTTATGCAAATCTACCCTTCAAATAAGAAATGTGTTGAGAGTTAGACCCAGATCAGCAGAGTTTAAAGTCGTAGACAAACATGTCTTTGTGTTGTCAGACGTCGTGCTCATTTCCTGAAATCCCACGAGAACAATAATTAAGTTGGAAACTCTTCAAGGATCTTTTTGGAAAGTAGAAACACATTAGAATTAACTTTAGTTCGTGTCGCTCAGCAGAACCATGTGTTAGAAACGAACGAGCAAAACGGTGACCGAGAGAGAAAACGAGGATGTTCTGAGAAGCCGACAGCAATACGAAGATGTGACTTCATGGCCAGTGTAGCTACTGAAAAAAAAATAACAAAAACCGTGGCTGAAGAGAGATATGACTGTTGCCATTTAGCACATCCCCCCTTTTCATACGCCAGTGACTCCTACTAGCCGACGTTAGAGGTGATATATGTTAGATTAAAGAGCTGAGTCCCAACAGTACAGTAGCATCATAAACTACATAAACACGGTAAATAAAATAAATCAGAGGAGGTTGTTTATTTCTTTGCCGAGGCACAGATGACGTTTCCACTGCCTTCTGACTAAAAGATGTGTACTTCTGTTTGTTTGTCTCTTTGTTGGTTTATGGGGATGTTGCGTAACAAAAAGAGTTTTAAAAAAAATATATATATATATGGACTTATTCCAAAAAAAAATCATCTAACAAGAGAATATGTATATCAAAAGGATTTTGAGAAAATAAAATATTATAGATAGTCTATCCCAGACAGTTTTAACACAAGATTGATACTTTACAGATTATAGGCGTACTGAGATATAAAAAAATAAAAAGATTGCTAAAATGATAAAGAGTAATAAATAAAATGACTAATGTTTGAAAATAAGTGTGTGCTTTTATTTTATTTTATTTTATATCCGGGGATATAAATATGTGGTTTTTTATGTATTGGGTTTGGTTGGTTGCATTCAAGATGATGGACTTCACACACACACACACACACACACACACACACACACACACACACACACACACACACGCTCACACACACACACACACACACACACACAGGAGTGTATTCATTATTAATGAGGGAGAGTCCCTGAGCTGCCACACGTCTCAGCACTCAGTTTATATTGATCGAGAGGAAGAGGAAGAGGAGGATGATGAAGAGGAGGAGGAGATGGGTCCTGTTGTAGAAGATGTTTGTTCAGTCTAACATGGATAATCCAAGCTGTCGGTCAGATTAAACCAGGCTTAAACTGACCCATTATTCCATTAGACTCACACTGAAGTCTTTATGATATTTAACTCAAGATCACAGGATGCAAACAGAGCCGGAAATATTAAACCTAATAAGGTGATTTTAAGACGAGAAAATATTTAACAAAAGGTGAAAAAAATGAATATTTCATTGATCAATATTTTAAAGAAAAAAATTGAATAGCTATATATATATATAATATTTCTGTGGAGAAGATGTGGTGCTATAAGGTTGATTTTATTATTATTATTTTTTAATTTTCTTTTATGGTTTTCTAAAAAAAAAAAAAAACCCCCCAGAAATATTTATATATTTTTTACGTTATCATATGTATATATATATATATATATATATATATATATATATAACGTAACGTTTTATATAATAACATAAGGATGAAACCAGATCTTATTTTCATGCTGCAGGAGGAAATATTAAACCAAGAAATAACAAAATAATACAAAATGTGGATATTATTCAGATCAGCATAAATGTATATATGGATCTAAAATAGGGAGCAGATTGTGTTTATAGTATTTTAACGACATTAATACTCTTTTAATACTCCTGTTAGGGCTTGTGGTTTTTAAAATGACCTGATAACATTATAAAGTATTATATTTATAAACCTTTGAAAAGGCTATGAATATACAAATTATAAGCTTAAATTCTTTATTTAAATATGACTTTATTTAAATATGATGTACCAGTACTTTATTGTATGTCCTATATTGTGTAGAATAAATCAGGTTAGAGTGATAATAACATCCTCTTTTTGTATTTTTAAAACCTTTTGCTGCATGGAGATGACATCCCTGGAATATTCCTCTGAGGTTTAACAGGTTTTGTGATTTTTTTGTATCACAGTAAAGGTTTCAGTAATTCTATAGCAGAGTGATTTCATTAAGGTTTAATGAAGCTCATGCAGATTTTTCATCAGAGCTGCAGTTTGCGTGCTGCAGTCTCCCGAGGGGGGGGACGGGGACGCATGCACGGCGTGCTCCTGCATTAATATGGATGTGATGTGATGTGATGTGAGGGAGAATACAGCTGCTGTCTGCGGAGGAAGCTCGTCACACCACAAAGACACACACATATACAGTATATACACATTTATTTATATATATATATATATATTCTCTCCATCGTTTTCACTCCTAAAAGCATGAAAACCTGCAGATATAATCACACCTGAAGGTAAAAAAACAGGTGATATCTGGTGTTATAAATAACAGCAGTGATCCTATAATATATAATAGAGGGATGTCATTAAAAACTAATAAATATAAGTTTTTTTTTTTACATTAAATCAGCTGAAGCACTTAAGGATGAGCCAATGTACTTATATGGAATATATTATGGGAATACTGTTTTTAAAATGCCATAAAACATCTTAAAATCAATTTCCTCCTGCAGCATGAAAACAAGATCTGGTTTCATCCTTATTATTCCTAGATATGAAATATACCAATATTAATCAATAAAATATTCACCTTTTCATTTTTGTTAAATATTATATAATATTATTTAATATAATATAGCACCACAAACTTCTCCACATAAATATTATAAATATATGTAGGTATTCAGTTTTTTCTTTCCAATATTGATCAATAAAATATTCACCTTTTATTAAATCATTTCTCTGCAGCATGAAAACAAGATCTGGTTTCATCCTAATTATTATGATATATTAAAATATGGAAAAAATTAAGTATTTCCTCCTCTAGCATGAAACCGTGGTCAAATTTCTCCACCGAAATATTATAAATATATATGGTTATTGAATTTTTTCTTTCCAATATTGATCAATAAAATATTCACCTTTTGTTAAATATTTTCTCTTCAGTATAAAAACAAGACCTGGTTTCATCCTTGCAGGAAGATTGTTTTGAATATTGGTTTTAAAACGTCTTAAAATCACCTTATTAGGTTTAATATTTCCAGGTCTATTTGCATCCTGTGATCTTGAGTTAAATATCATAAAGACTTTATTACAAAAATATAACCAGAAGTATTGTTATAATATTTGTATGGCTTCACAGAAAATATAAAATACACCGAGGACACCTTCATCTATGAATAATAACAATATAAATAACATTATTTTTTGTTAGGAAGCTCATTTGAAATGCTTAAAATGTTCCTTATGTTTAATCTCTATGAGTACAAAAATCTATGAAAGGCCTACATATATTTCAATTCAAATAAAACATTTTTTTATATGTATTTTTAAAACATTTGTATAAAGCAGCAGCAGAGGAGACGGAATAATTCCTGGAAAATGAAAAAAAAAGAATCCTGAGAGGCAATTATCGCCTGTAGGAAGAAACAAGAGCAGGCGAGATTTGAGGCGAGCTGCTCATTAAAAATGGATGGAGGGAAGCCGGCGAGATGGAGGAACTCCCGCGGGAGTTCGGAGAGACTTCCAAACAGGCTAACCCCGTTTTTTTATTCATTCAGTAATCCGTCAGCATCTTTCACTGAAATAACAACGTGAGCAGGAGCTACGAGACTTATTCATGTGATATTATGATTATGAGAGTAAAATGTTGATATTTGAACATGTGATCTGGTCGGGTGGCGAGCAACAGCAGGGTTCTTCTTCTTCTTCACATGGTTCTGAAATAATATCAGCGAGTCAATCCGCCTGATTTACACTCGGATGCTTTGAAATCAGGGTTTGTACCCAGAGTTCTTACTACCCAGAAGGCCTAGAGTGAGTTCCCACCAATCAGTGAGAGGGCTGTTTTCAGAAGGATAATTTGTCATCTTATTTGTTTTTGTAATTTAGATTTTTTTAACCCTCTGAGACCTTCGATCCCGACCGACTTTACCGCCTTTAAATGCAAAATGACTACAAAGAGATGTCAAGCTACTACAAAGAAACGCAAAATGACTACAAGGAGATGCAAAACTACTACAAAGAGACACAGAACAACTAAAAAGAGACTCAAAACAACTGCAAAGAGACTCAAAACGACTACAAAGAGACTCAAATTAAAAAACAAGACGCAAAATGACTACAAAGAGACTCCAAATAACTAGAAAGACACGCAAAACGACAAAAGAGACGCAAAACGACTAAAAAGAAACGCAAAATGACTACAAAGAGATGCAAAACGACTACAAAGAGTCTCAAAACAAAAAAACAAGATGCAAAACGACTACAAAGAGACTCAAAATAACTACAAAGAGACTCAAAACGACTGCAAAGAGACTCAAAACGACTACAAAGAGACTCAAAACGACTACAAAGAGACTCAAAATAACTGCAGAGACTCAAAATGACTACAAAGAGACTCAAAATGACTACAAAGAGACTCAAAACGACTACATAGAGACGCAAAACGACAAAAGAGATGCAAAACTACTACAAAGAGACTCAAAATAACTACAAAGAGACTCAAAACGACTACAAAGAGACTCAAAACGACTACAAAGAGACTCAAAATAACTGCAGAGACTCAAAATGACTACAAAGAGATGCAAAACGACAAAAGAGACTCAAAACGACTACAAAGAGACTCAAAATGACTATGACTAGAACAACTTAACCCTCAGTGCTGAGCTGCATCTCAAATTCATCTTCAGGTTCCAGCTTTCAGATGATGTTCACCACTTCTATGTGACGTCTACTGTTGACCTGCTATCTCCCCCTAAAGACCCCCTGGACCCCCTAAAGAAGACTAAAACGGGTCTCAGAGGGTTAAATAAAGAATATTAAATAAAAAAGAATAAAACTTTAATTATGATATATGTGAGAATGATATCAGGACCTGAGATTTATTTTAAAATAAATCCAGCAGACAGAACCGCTGGTAGAAACGAGGAGCTGGTTTTCGGTCTATTTCTGTCGGGTGTCAGACGGGAAATCTGCCAAAACCCCAGAGAGGTGTCACTCTGATTTTTCCCATTCACACGTGTGATGAGGCTGCCGTCACGTCCTCCTCACACTCCGATAAATCCTGTTTCACTGAACCACAAATATCAACTAACCTAAAAAAACAACAACTCAAAAATAAAGAAGACATGAGGAACAATACTGCATTTGGGGTGAAGAACATTTAAAACGTGAAGAAGTAACCGAACCTCCATTTTCTCTTTATCGTCCATTAAATGTGTAGGATTTAGGGGAACCTAGTGGTGTGGTTGCAGATTGCAACCAACTGACCACAAACAGCCCCAAGACTTTCAACCAGGAGACCGCTGTTCGTGTCCCGTGTGAAACTAAAAGTAACGTTGACTAATTTTGTACCGTCAGTCGTTAGTCACGTGAGTCGTTAGTATCATCAGTCCCATGAGTCCCGTGAGTCGCTAGTCACGTGAGTCGTTAGTTATGTGAGTCGTTAGTTACGTGAGTCATTAGTATTGTCAGTCCCGTGAGTCCCGTGAGTCGTTAGTTACGTAAGTCGTTAGTCACGTGAGTCGTTAGTCACGTGAGTCGTTAGTATCATCAGTCCCGTGAGTCACTTGATTCGTTAGTCACGTGAGTCCTTACTATCGTCAGTCTTGTAAGTCACGTGAGTCGTTAGTTACGTGAGTCGTTAGTATCATCAGTCTTGTGAGTCACGTGAGTCGTTAGTTTCGTGAGTCGTTAGTCACGTGAGTCGTTAGTATCGTCAGTCTTGTGAGTCACGTGAGTCGTTAGTATCATCAGTCCCGTGAGTTGTTAGTCACGTGAGTCGCTAGTCACGTGAGTCGTTAGTATCGTCAGTCTTGTGAGTCACGTGAGTTGTTAGTTACGTGAGTCGTTAGTCACATGAGTCGTTAGTATCGTCAGTCTTGTGAGTCACGTGAGTCGCTAGTCACATGAGTCGTTAGTAACGTGAGTTGTAAGTCACGTGAGTCGCTAGTCACATGAGTTGCTAGTATCGTCAGTCAAGTGAGTCGTTAGTTACGTGAGTCGTGCACAGAAAGGTTCTATATCTTCACATAGACAATAGTTTCTGATGATATATTAATGCTCTGATATCATATAGAGAACCTTTAAACAGCAGACTTTTAACAAGCAAACTCAAATAATTCTCATCACAGCATCCATACTCGATGTACAGTAAGTTCACACTGAACATGAACACAAAAAGTCAACGGAGTCTGGTCTGAAAATCACAAACTGGAGCAAAGAAGTGTCCAAAATATTTTAAATTTAACTGTAAAATGTCCTCGATTCATAAGTGCACAGAGACGGGAGATAAATAACAGAAGGACCTTTACATACTAATCATTTCTGACATTAAACACAATCCGTTTTATTGCCAACAAGGAATTTGTCTCTGTGATTTAGTGCATAACAATAAACACATTGCAAAAGTCAAGAGACAGAATAGAAAATAGAAAAATGTACAATAGAAAATATTAAAATAGTGTTTTTAAAGTGGAAAAGCTGGACAGTTTTGTGCAGGAATGTACAAATTTCACAGTATAAAGTACAAAGAATATATGGGGAGATAGTATAGATGTGCATACTCAAGTACACATTTGAGGTACTTGTACTTTACTTGAGTATTTCCATTTTATGCTACTTCTACTCTACTACATTTTAGTGGGAAATATAGTACTTTGGTAACTTCAGATTCAGATTAATAATACAAAATATATCAATAAATATTATATCAACAAGATTCTATTGATCTCCACAAACTACTCAGGAGTATATAAAATAATGCATAATTCAATACTAACAGGCTACTTTTGTACTTTTACTCAAGTCAAATGTTGAATGCAGGACTTTTCCTTGTATCAGAGTATTTCTACACTGTAGTATTAGTACTTTTAGTATTTATTAGTATTAGTATTAGTACTTTTACTGAAGTAAAACATCTGAGTACTTCTTCCACCATTTCAGAAAACACACTAAACACACAGTTTAAATATCTGGAAACAAATGCGACAAGCTGCATTCAACATTTCACTTGTGTGCTCTCATATATATATAGATATATATACGTATATATACATATATACGTATATATATATATACGTATACATGTATATATATATATATGTATATATATATGTATACGTATATATGTATATATATATATATATATGTATATATATATATATATGAGAGCACCACAGAAGCAAAAGAAGTAAAACAGAAGTTTTTGTTACCTTTGTTCTGAGTGACAGGGAGGAGGCCGAGCAGCGGATCCACGGAGGTTAATTATTATTATTCCCAGAGGAAAAGGACAGATTGTGGGCGGTAGTTTGAATCTTTCAGCTGATTGAACAGGTGAGAGCTGATTGAACAGGTGAGAGCTGATTGAACAGGTAAGAGCTGATTGAACAGGTGAGGTAAAGCAGGTGAACCAGGTGATGGTCGCGTCTCTTCCTCCAGTAAATGAGACTTTTGTGAGACTCAAAGTCTGAATTAATTTAAAATATATATTACGCCGAGCAAAGAGGATTCAGATACTAACAGTTAAATTGAAGTGTAATTGATGTTACGGCTGTAACAGCTGGTAAAGATGACTTTCTATTCTGCTGGTAGTTTGTGAATTTCCTCCTGAGGATCAATAACGTCTTGTTGATATAATATTTAATGATTATATTTTCTATTATTAATCTGAATCTGTAAAGTAAATAAAGTTATTAAATAAATGTAGAGCAGTAAAAGGAACAACATTTCCCTCTGAGATGTAGAGTAGAAGTATAACGTACTGTAACAGAGTAGCTCTAGTGTGTACTTCAGTGCAGTACTTGAGTACCTGTACTTGGCTCGGTTCCGGCGGTGTAAAGCTGTGATGTGAACAGGTAGAACTGGACCGTGTGTCTCCTGCAGTCCAGCAGCAGCTTCATGTGTGAAATGTAAAAGAGGCCATCCTCCGTCCTCTCTGAGATCTCAGCTTGTGGTGTAAATGGGCCCGCTCCCTCCGGAGCAACAAACCAAAACAGGATAATGTGAGAACCAGCGGGGACAGGAATCGAGTGTCCGGCAGCTTGTCCACAGCAGAGGAGGCTAAAACAGAGTTAGCTGATGTGTTAAATGGGTCACAGGTTGTTAGTCTGAGCCAACAGCCTCCATCTGAGCTGGAGGACGACACTCACAAGTAGATTAGTGGGTTTGCTGAGAGGTTCTGACAGCGGCTCTGCAGCAGAGGACGACATCTAGAGTCTTCACACATAGTACAGGACGACATCTACAGCCTCCACACATAGTACAGGACGTTATCTACAGCCTCCACACATAGTACAGGACCACATCTACAGCCTCCACACATAGTACAGGACGTTATCTACAGCCTCCACACATAGTACAGGACGTTATCTACAGCCTCCACACATAGTACAGGACGTTATCTACAGCCTTCACACATAGTACAGGACGTTATCTACAGCCTTCACACATAGTACAGGACGTTATCTACAGCCTCCACACATAGTACAGGACGTTATCTACAGCCTCCACACATAGTACAGATTCCATCACGTCCTGTCGTCGCCTATGGCCTATGCCCATCGCTTACGTCTTGTTGTCATCATCACCTACGTCCGGTCGTTGTCACCTACGTCCTGTCGCTGTCGCCTACGTCCTGTCGCTGTCGCCTACGTCCTGTCGTTGTCACCTACGTCCTGTCATCATCACCTACGTCCTGTAGTTGTCGCCTACGTCCTGTCGTTGTCGCCTACGTCCTGTCGCTGTCGCCTACATCCTGTCATCATCACCTACGTCCTG